>BLKR01001458.1:94690-286478 GCA_011170035.1 Teleogryllus occipitalis | reverse complement strand
AATTAGCAGAATGGCAAATTTAAATGTGAAAAAATAAACAAAATGATAAATTTATTTTTTGTTTTCTTTTATAAACTATTTTTATATTATCTGGATCAGCTTTTGACATCAAAATGACCATATTTTTAATTACTAACATAGATGTCAATATGTAAGTTTGTTTGAAAGTAAAGTAATATTCATATTAGATTTCACAACTTTCATGTTTATTAATAATAACGTATAATTAATTATTTTAAATCAAAATGGATTTTAGCTTAAAATAGCTTCAAAATTATATGATTTCTACTTGTCACAACGTATCCTCAATGTAGAAATGAAGCCTTTTTTTGCGAAAGTTTACAAATTTTTAAGAAATACTTTGAGTTAAATCTAATAGTTAAAATTTTTACTGGAGTTTGGAATCATAGCGATCTACTATGTGTGCAATTTTCAGATTTTTATCTGGTCCCCCAACAGAGAGATTACAGTTGAAAATTTGGAGAAAATCGAAAATTCCAGTTTTCAAGAGGGTGTAATTTTCAAGGGATACGTTACTTACCAATGATATTTTACAAAAAGTAAATATACTGTTATGTATAAAAGCACAGAAAAAATTAAGGCTGAGATTCTTTTCCTTCTTTGAGAAATTACTCTCTGAAAATCGAACTTGGTTCATTTGCGTTCCATAGATTTAGTTGCAAATATATCTCAAATAAAAACATAGAAGGTTCGTAAATAATATTTCGATTTGTAGGCTAGAGTATTTTGAATCCAATGTTTTTTATTCTAGAATGCTAGAACAACCCAGAGCTGTATAATTTAAAAAAGGGTAAACCTCTACACAATGCGAAAAATGGCGCATGGCGTAAAAAAAAAATATGGCCGCCATTTGTAAACGAGACACAATAAAAATAAATCAAAGATGTTTTTGAACAGCCAAAACATAAGGGAATTTATGTACAAAATATGAATTTTTTTTCAAGATGGTTGAGCGGCCAGTGCTGGACCACTTAAAATGGATTGATCCCTAATTGAGAATTAAAATCAAATAAATTATGATAATGAAAACTTTTCTCTATGTACCCGTAAGCAGAAAATGAAACAATTATCACTTGCTACCCACAGAAACAAAAACATTTTTGGCCAGATGAGTGAAGTAAATGAGATATTGAAAGGAATTGGCTGCAGCTGCTTTTTTTTCCATTGTGAATAAAAAAAATATTTTCTTCATTACTTGGTGATGGACTATCATTGATGATTTGTACTTTGTTTTCCAGTCCTGCATGGAAGTGCCCTATATGTCATAATAGTTATGATAATTCAGAAATCGAGTATTTATTAATGGAAACAGTGAAGAGAAAATCAATGGCGTATGTTTTACAAGATGTTCAGTGCAAAAAATGTCTTCAGGTATGTATCAGATAAAATGCTTTGCAAGTACTCCTCACTAAGTCACAATGTGAGCTCTCTTTTTGTTTCTTACATTTACTGATATGAGTCAAGTATGATTAAAAAATATTAAAGGAAAGCAAAAGATTAAAGTAATGTTTGGACATGTAAAAGATTAAAGTATTGCAGCACATACTTTCTCATATTAGGTATTTGTAATGGTTATATATTATACTACTTGTTGAACATTTAACCCTTTGCACTCGTATGCAATGAGCATAATACACATCCTACAGCTCGTACAGCTTCACAGACATGACACGAGAATAATGGCTACCAACTTGTGTCAGTATGTAACGTGACATGACCCACAATGTTTAGGACATCTGTAAGTTGCCATACCAAAATCCCTAATTGACTCATAGAGCACCTCACAGGAGCTTATGTATTTTGCTGGTATATAAAATAAAAGTTTGTTGTTGAACCAATCTGGGCTACTATTCTTTTTTTAAAATAAGGTTGACTTAATAATGTTATAGGATTATCATACACTTGGCATTTTACTGATTTGAAATAGCTTGTGCTGTTCATATGCATGTGTAATCTTGCAGCAGCCAAGCGATTTTAAAGCAATGAGTGATTTGGATGATTCACAAATACAGCACCTATTAGAAGACACTAGTTCAGAGAGTGTTAGCAATTTAGCAAATAAAACCTCTTTAAAAGTTAGTGAATTGTACATTTGTTACTTCCAAACTTATGCCTATGAAATTTCAAAATAATGACTTTCATTTACAGAATTTATTTCTTAATTTAATTTCAGTACAATAGTTCTGAAATATTCATTTAATAAAGTATTGATTCCATATGAATGGTCTATTAAAAACAATTATATATTGGTTGGCAATTGTCTCCCTTGTCTGGCAAAATCACTTACAAGCTGGAATGCGGGAACGCAAAGTATCTGCTAGGAACTGTGCTGCCATTTTCCATTGTCACCTTAGAGATGCCTTATGAATTGTGGGACCTCGCTGTTCATAGAAATATCCGACTGCAGAGTGCATTCATTGATGGCATGTCACAGATATCCTAAAAGTTGAAAGGGTTAAGAAAATTTTGCACATTTGAACTTGATTTCTTAAGTTTTTAATGGATTGCAGCTGAATGCTTCACTTGGGTATTGCCTCATTTATATGAACACATTACATTGCAACCTGCAAAATCATTTGCCCAGGCTGGAATTTTAACTTAAACATGTACATTTTTGCATTCAGGACTGTAACTAGAATACTGTCACACGAAAGACAGACCAGAGCTCCAAATGCCTCCATAAATAAAACGCATATCTACTTTTGCCATTTTTGAGAAAATCTTGTTTGTGTATTTGTGCAAAAGTACACAAAAACTTCTGATATTTCAAGAAAACTGTTCTTGAAATGATTAAAATATCTAATATTAATAATTAAGAATAGATTGCACCAAAAATTCTCTACCTTCAATTTTGAAGGTTTAGGATAGGTTTGAAAAAATTTGAAAATTTGCTTTTACCAAAATTTCAAGATTTCAATGAAAATCAGGTTTATATTGTATTAATTAGTGCACTTAGCTCTATTAAAGCAAAACAGACAAGAAAAATCTGGAACCTTTTTTGAGAAAATTTTGGAATTGTGCTAAAGTTCTCATGTAAATCATAAAGTGAAAGAAAACTTAAAGGTTTACAGACAGATGGATGTTTTGGAACACAATGTTTTTTCTATTAGGAACCCCCAGAAATTGTATTTCATGGAAAATCTCAGCACAGATTTTCTTTGCACATAACTTTCTCTGTAGTACATGTATATTCCATGAATGCATTGAAAGCAAGAAAATAATATGCAGAAAGTTCATCATTTTACTGATTTACTTTCTATATTAGACACAGCTAGCCTTAGACGAAGTAAAAAACAGCTTTCAAGTGTATCCATATGAAGTGAGTTTAAGTTTAAATGTCTCAAAACTTCTAGCTCAATTGTTTTGTTCAGCTGAATAGTTTCACCCCACGGCATGTTCTTTATCTTGCTTCACTATATTTACTAAAAACCTTCCATTTGGACAATCATCTGTTTTGCACAGCCCTGAAGTCAAAGAGGGGTTTCATAAAGTATCCTAAAATCCATTTATGTATTATTATTATAATCAGGTAATTTTCCATAAATTGGTTTTGTTTTAGATCAAAATGGAGAATATGTCAGAATACTGCAAGTGCACTGGAGAATTTCAGACTCTCATAAAGCAGCAAGAATTACTTTCACAGTTGAAGACTTTTAAAAGGATTGCAGAAAGTTTTAAGATGCCTGTTTTATTAGAAGCCACTGATTGGGCTCTAAGAATGAATTCTGTAAAATCTGTCAATGTTTAATAATCAATGTATCTGCACATAGTGTTTTGTGTTTTGAGCCATAAACTCGCGAGTGCAATGAACAAATGCAAAATTTACGTTGTCACTAAGGCAAAATGTTTGGACAATCTTAATTATTCACTCTTTCAGATAAAAAAAATAGTAAGCTGAAATGATTTTAGTTATGTTGATGTAATACACACGATATCATAGATATCTGTGGTAATATAAGCAAAGTCTATTTTATGAAACAATAAAAGTTTGAAATTTTAAAAAAATGTTTTCCTATTTCTGGATAATAAATAACCACGGTATTCTGTATGTCAACACATGCCTGCATTTACTTTCAGGGAAATTAAAATGTGCTTGTGCTTAAATCTGTCAATACAGACCATATGAAATAGTATTACAGTACAACCAAAACAGGAATCATAATATTGGATCTTTCCTAAAGTTGGAAATTACACATTTTTTAGTGCACTTGAAATGTGATCTAAAAATGTGAAATTAATGCAACAAGACTTAATGGATTTCTTGACATCAGAATTGTACTGGAAGACTTTTTTCAGATCAAAAGAGGTTGTAAGATCCTCATCTATTAAAAAAAAGTTGTGTCCTACATGTTTTTAGAAAACTCCTCTTACATTGAGAAATTTGTGATGAACTATTTTCTTGAGCCAAGAAAATGAAAGTACAAGACTAGAATGTCTTTTGTAACAAATATATATTTTATATATTTGTATGAACATTTCAAGAAATCTCATTAATAAATGATTAGGAAGGAGGAATTCAAAGAATTTTACTTTCAGATTATACCTACATTTTTATTAATTAATGGTCAACATAACGTTTGTACATTTTCAATTAGGACATTGTGATTCTAATGGTGCTAAGCAGCTACTGCTGCAAATCGATGGGATCCACTTCAGGTTCTGGAAAAGAAAAAGTTATTAACTTTTCATGTATATTCCAAAGTTAAACCATGAAATGGCAATTTAATGTAACAATATACATCACTATTCTTGCGAATTTTAGAGTCAAAGGTGATTAGTTGTTTACTTCTAAATTACTTAGAATCAAATTCAGTTGCTACTTGTGAAACATAACCTCACTCTTAAATTTTATTAAATACAAATTGCTTTAGAAGAGTTACCTTTAAAGTTAAATGTGGGGAATTTTGTCATGTCCACACCTTCACCACCACCGTACTGTTTGGCTACCTTTTCCAATTCTGCATTTAATTCCCTCTCAATATCAGGGGTAGGGTCGACCAACTTTCCTCCCGCAGCACTGAAAAAAATACAATTAACTAACGAATTTAGAAAATAAGCTGAAAAATATGAATATTTAACGTCTTACTCGGATTTTTTCTTGTATTCTCTAATTTTGTCAATGAAGAGTTGTTGAATGGGATCACTCGCTTTCTGAAATACAGGTGCGGATGCTCCAATATTTCTTCGAAGAACAATGGGAAGTCCCTGCCGGGCTGAATTAAAAAGTTGCGACACAATCATTCTGTAACAAAAGAATTATTAAAATAGGTATTTCGTTTTTCCCAAAACCATGAATAGAGCTGAAGTAATGCACAGCGATTATACACAACTAGGAAACACCTCTATTATATTTAAGTCATCTAAGCAGTATTCGAACGATTTATCATTCTTCAAACGACGTTTTAAATTCGGTTTTTAGTTAAAATCTACTAACCTTGTGTAGGTTGTTTTATCAGCTGCCCCAACCAATATGGCGCAGAAAAGGCGAGAAGACTACGCGAATGAAACTAATATACTGAAGATGTGATATTCCTCACGTAGTACGTTTATGCGTTATGAAATAAATCACAAATGTTTTTTAATGGTCTGAAATGATATTGTTTATTTTGATGAAGATAACTAGTATTACATTACTGTGGACATTTTTCGTGCTCAGGGCCCCATTCAAACGTCACGAGAAGCATGGTTTCTTAGCCAATCACATTAGATGTTTTGTTTCATTCATACGTTCACAGGAGCAGCACTCGGCAGCCATAATCTCTTGGTTTTATGTTGCGAACAGTGGTACGAAGTGTGCGTGTCCTGCGTTTTTCGGTTTGTTGACTGGAAGCTACAGATTTTAGTGTTGTATATAATCTCCGATACAAAGAACGTGAGAAATCTCGCTGCTCTTTGTCAACTCGGTGAGTAACGAAACAAATCTTTGTAGTATAGATGTTTTCCGTACAGAGTGTATTCGCGCGCCCGAAGCGTGCGCGCAATGTGCGCGTGGGTGGTGTTTACTGTCAAGGATGTTTTGTTCCTCTCAATGGAGTTTTTCGATGACTTTGTCGTTAATGAAAGGAATTCTTCTCAATTTTTCGAGATATTTTTATTTAAACTTGGGAATGGAATGGAATGGTATGGTCTATTCAACTGTTATTATTTCAGAATCACAAATAAGTGTCAGACCTGTCATGTAATAGTGCATTTTAGACGGTAGTAATTGTAAAACAAAAACGAAAATAATATATTGAGTGACAGCGTTATTTTCTGTTATTTCTTCCTAGGGCTTTTATCCAGCCGACAGCCGGTTGCCCTTTACGCCCCGAAGGGACGCATATTCGACCATACATTACACACACACTCTTGCGGGCTCCTCTGATCTGGGGTCAGCAGAACGCGAGGCCCTCCGCGACAACACACACAAAGTCAAGGGACAAACAGCCATGCCCAAGGCGGGACTCGAACCCGCGACCCTTCGGTCCGAAGCGCTGAGTTGGTACTCGCTCTTAGCCACCTCGGCCATCCAGGTCGGCATTTTCTGTTATTTATTGGCACTAATTGACATGAAATTTAATCACTATGAGGTGTGACTACGGAATTTAACATGCATTTTTCACTACTATTTTTTAACCTTGCTTGGTGCACTCGTAAATTTTACAGAACCGAAGCGTTTGATTTTGAATTGTTGACAAGATTTCAAGTTAAAACACCTTTAATATTGAACGAACTCCTTTATTTATCCCGAAAAGCAATGCCAGTATCGCGTTTCTGTATCAGTGTATCTCAATGAACCTACGTACCTATTTTGCGATCAGTATAAAAGTAATTGTTGAATGGAGTTTCATGACTGGTGTTGATTGGTTTCCTGAATACTGACTGGATTAATGTCAACCAATAGATACTTCTGCATGGATGTTAGAGATACGGGAAAATGGGGCTAAGGGTAAGCTGCAATTGCCTGTATGTGTACGTGCATGGCGGGAACATCTGCTTTGAATAGTACGTGGATTCCTAGCAGTGACATCCCATTCTAACTGGGCAGATATTCAGCAACGGCAGAGGGGAAAAACCATTTCCCTGCTATTAATACAGCAGAAATCACCCTTCAAAAGAGGGACTGACCCATACCTTAATCCTAGCAAATTGTTTCGAATTTCGTTCAGAGAAAGTGTCAGAATCATTCCTTAATTATTCGACAAGAGCAGCGCCTACTGAGGCTCAGCTGTTGTCTTTGTCACATGCTCTAATGTATGTACAAGTTCAGAGGGCAGGAGCTTAGGGCGCCAAATTTCAGAGTAGAAGAGCATGAAAAAATGTCAATCAGCCTGGTGTACTATGATCGCATCTGTTCATTGATATTTAAAATTGCAGAATATTGCAATTGCATTTGAGCGTTCGAATGTTAATAATATCTAGCCAGCGTTCTACTTCTGCATTTCATATATTCAGATGTACATTTTTTTAACACGAGTGGTCTGGGATGTTTAGCTTACTATGATTCAAGTGACGTAGATGAGCGCAAATTTCACTGTGTCTCGAGTAACTTGCAATCCGAATCAAGGCGCATATTATCACATGTAAGTACGAGTAGAGTAAGTAAATAGATTTAACGATTATTTTTAATGTAAATTTGCTAGACCGATGTAAACTGAAAACCGAAAGGATTCGAAAATGCTTCCTCTGGTAGCAACATCGAATAGAGAAAGGTGATCCACGTTCTGGCGAAGGTCACTCCGTACGTCTCCTCGTCTACTCTTGCGCTTTCGAGCGGAGGAGGGGGGGAGGTCCATGCTGAACATTTCTACCATATAACAAGATAGAGAAGATTAGTGCAAAATGCCTGCCTGAGATCATTTTTGTAGTTACTCCGTCGTATTAAAAAAATTAAGATCGTTATTCAAGAGGTGAGTTGAAGATGCATTTCAGAAACCGTGGGCTGCGAAACACAATTTGAAAACCTTTGAAGAATTCTGAAGTACGCTGTCACTTTTTCAGGTCCCGGAGCGCACTTCAAACCATGTGAAGATTAACGAACAAAAAATGAATAACCTTGTATACTTCGTATTTTAAATAGGTATTGTGTATTCGCCACGTTTGTTACATCAGGTGTCATAAAATTGATTCAATAGCACCTGACACTGTTTTACCATTTGTAAAAATATAGAATTCAAGGTGTACCACTGCGGGATTGATGAAAGGAATGCAAGACCAGAAAATATTGCCCTGAAGATTCGAAGTTTTGGAACGATTCGCGATTTCCATCTTCTCCAACTGAACTGCGCGCCTTTTTCGTTTAGCCCACATGAAACCTCCGCATAAGAGTTATTCAAATCTCAGCGGGCCATAACGAGTTCATATGTAACAAATACACGCAGACCGATGTTCGGAAATCGCAAAGTTTAAGCGCTTGAGGATACTTTTACATGAAACAAAGACAGCAACGTCGAAGGCTTGCAGCAGACATGCTTGCATCATGTATAATGGCATGTAAAATTTTTAACATAGCGACTTTGGAAGTGTTCAAATAATTAATTTTGCAAAAAACAAAACCTAAGGAAGACGAGACCTTGAAATCGCGTCTTTTAAAATGAGAGCTGGTTTAGACGGCGAAGAGCATCCGCGCGGAGGAGCAGACTGCACGACCTTGCGAGCTTCGTCCGCGGCGCGGCGATCCCTTTTATGATATTATAAGTCTGCTGTACGGTTATTTTGAGAAGGGGAGGAGGGGCGGGGCGGGGCGGGGCGGGGCGCCAAGGAGCCGGTGCGCCTACCGAGCGGCACGCCACTTTCCTGCTTGTCCGGGGTGTGGCAGTGCGGCGGTGGCGGTGGCAGCCAAGGTTCAGTGAACTGGACGGTGGTCAGCGACGCTCCCGGGCGCTGCCCGAGACAAGGCTTGCGGACTCTTGTGACACGGCGGCGAAGACAAGACGCTCGGGAGAGGGAGCCTCATGAACTGATCTGTTCGAGGCGTATGGAAATTGTTGCTCAGAGTATCAACTGATCGCACTGCAGTGCCGTTGCCGTATGACCGGGAGGTTCTAGGGTTCGAATCCCGATGGTGACAGGATTTTCGACACTAGTTAGATAGCTGGGCCGAATTCAGCTGCTTTGTGGAGGAGAATTCTAGCCGCCGGCTGCTCTGATCAGTAGTTTTTCGTGGTTTCTCCGATCGACGCCAGGCGAATGCCGGAGTAGTACAAACGGTCCATCGACCGCGTGCGATCTCTCCTCTTTCTTGTCCTATCCTCACCCCTTACTAATCCACCTATACACTCTGGTCGGGAGCTCAGAGCTTGTTCCGCTGGTAGGAGATACCTGGATGCCCCCCACACACAAGCTGTCGTTTAAGTCGGCGCCGAATCTCACCGTCCAACGGGGGAGGATCACTACCATTTCCCGAGGGGAAAATATGTCAGGAAACACGAAATAATCAACCAATCAAGCGGAAATTGGAGTATGTCGTACGAAACGACTCCGCCCGTGATGTCTCCTAGAAAAACCGTACGGGTCATCCGTATATGTCGGCACATTTTGCATCTACTGAAAGCGTGAGAGCGTTTCCACGTTAGGAATGACTTCAAAATAAATGTGCTCTAAACATATAAGTTAAACTCATTTAGAGCAGTGGCGCCCAAAAAGAGGGGTGGGGGGTACCTGGGACAATTTGGTCCAAGCTCCGTCTTAATTGGGACCTCGATATTTTTTCATTCAAAACAAAATATAATGCTTCTAATTCATATCAACCGCTGTAATTTGGTTGCATGGAGAAATGAATGATGATTACTTGAAGGGGAAGGCGGAACTTGTGTTTCAAATAAGGGACCCCCATGGATCTACTGCCTGAGGCATCTTGTTTTTTTCTGGGCACACTTGTTTCAGAGTTGTTTTGAGCTTCACTTCATTCACTCGAAACTAGTGAACCGAGTGAGGTTTAATTTGAATGTAATTTAAATTAAGACGGGAATTGTCGGATTCGTTTCGAACACGCGTGTTCTCATACTTTATCACTTCAATAGAGTATGCGTTGATATCTTTTTAAAGGTATTGGATGTTTTGAAGAAATATGTATTTAAATGGCGCAAAGTTTTCTTGGATACAATACTGGGAGTGTAATGTTTAGTATTACAGAAATAGAGATGCTCCAATTCCTTAATGACAATAATAATAAAAGTACACAGGATGCAAGGCTTAATTACATTCTGCTTTTTTAGTATCCTGCTTGGATCCAATCACGATCTGTCGAAGAATCTATTTTGAATTCCTTTAGATTCTATGTTGAAATCCTTTTTCTGTTGATGTTAGTGAACTACTTTGTAGACTTCGGCAGAGGATGCCGACAATATCCTCCGAACTAGGTTTTTAGAGGCTAGTTCACTGACCAAGCGCCAGGGGCTGCATTTTCAGAAGTATGTTGGCTTCTTTAATGTACGGAATTGATTCTTTCCATGAGATTGGCACACACATCTTCCGATATGTATCATACTTGTGTCATCCTCTATTTGAATAAAACGTTTGTTGGGATGAGTTACAGTCTCCTGAGGTGACATATTTCACTTGTGACTAATAAATCTGACATGTTTTGTATCGGAGGAGCGTAAAGACAAAACTTGCCTTTGTAGCGGGAGGCGTCTATAAATGATTTTCATTTTTCGAAGCCTGGCTTGCTCAGCGGGTTGCCAGCCAGCACTTGACAACTAGTTTCCCTTTCTGAAGTGTGTCACAACTGTTGGTTTACAACAAATTCGTTACCTGTGGACAACTGAGCGAGTCTCTTGCTGTTTGAATGAATCCTGAGACTGGGAAAACATCGTCTTTGTCGTTTGAAAATATTGTATTGACGGATTCCAATATCTGAACAGAGTCTACTGATGATAGTCGTGAGCTAGTGGCAGCACTGAGATTGTCTGTGGCTAAACATTATTTGCCTCCCGACAATTTTCTGCATATCGTTATAAGCTTTATACATTCTCTAGTTCAAGGGTGCGCAGACTTGTAAAGATTTCCCCCTTTTTTTCGCAAGAGAATGAAAGTTCTGTCCGTTTCTCCGAACGAACCGAACTTCAGTAAGAAGTCACTTTCGTCGCTTCTATTACAATGTAGCGACAGGCGAACACGAACATTTTGTGAAAAATGTTGGTGCCAAAGATCATAAGTATGTTTAATTGCATATCATTCCGCATTTGACACTGCGGACCGAAGAAAATATACAGCCGGTGGTTTGCGGTTGTGCGCAGCTGCCAAAAATGCCTTTTTAAGGTGTTCTGCAAGTTTTATGGGACGTTCGAAAACTGTAAATGTTCTCCGATGAAAATCATTTCTTACTATTCGTTTGGGAAAAGTACAAGCAGCGACATAAATGCATTAAATTGATCTGGTGAAACTTAACACTATTTACTGATATGAATTGTTAAGTGAATAGAACACAATAGAACATATTTTCAACTGACAAAGTAATAACGTCAATCTTTCCGTTTCGTCTTACATTATGCGTGTCTATTCAAACTTGCATGAACTGTATGGTCTTACTCATATGAAGAGTTGCTGTGAAGCTTCGGGGAAACGGGTGAAAGTGAAGGAAAGCGAAAAATAATGTAATGACTCTCGAGGAACACCGAGAAGTGAGTAAAAAGAGGAGACGCATGGCGATTGGAATGTATAGAAGAGAGTAGCGAGTGCAGTTGGGTGTGGTGGGATGTATGTGCTACGGTTTAACGATATTGATATTGAGGACAAGAAGACATAGACAATCAGCAAGCCCTTGGGCGACGGATAATTGCTTATTAATTAAATATAAATACCTGTAGTATAGAATCTTATACTCAAGTAATGCGTTTAGTAATACATGCGTGATGTCAGGAGTTATTCCCTTAGTTTTTACTATCGTCGGAACAATATATCATTAATAAATCGTCATAAATGTATCAGTATTCAAGCAAGTTTCGCTGCCCTGATTAGGCTAACTCATTCGACATTTTTAACGCTAAAAAAGTTGGCTTAGCGCAACGTAGCGGACTTGGAGTATTGTTCCGCGAGTTAGCCACATAATCTATGCAACGCCATTTTAAATTTGTTAAAGAATCCTATTATTACTGTCTTGATGGTGTTACAATGAATATGACCTTTCGAAATTAAACTCGTGTCGTATTGGTTGGAAATAAATTTATAGAAATGACACGGCGTCTAATTTTTCATAACCTCGTCGTTTGCCGGGGCCGTGGCGTTCGGCCCAGACTGACAGCGAGCGCCAAGCGGTGGCGGCGGCGACCTACGTGAGCGCGTGCAGATTTGCCACGCCCCTACGCCGCCCCTCGCCGCCTCATTTACTTTTGCTTTCTGGCACACTAGTGTATACGTTTGTGTGGATAAATTTATGTAATGCAGAAAAAAAACGATGTAGAGATTTTGTCGCAAATATGGGCTTTTTTTTAACACGTCAATCAGTCTCTGAAGAACACTAGCGCCGAACCTGCACGGAAAATATATTTTCCAAAATTAATATTTACCCATTGATCAGACTCCACTTGAGGACCTGCGGATTTGAAACGAATCTTTTAATTTGGGGTGGTGTTTTATAAGAAACTGATATTTTTACTGGACTGAAACTTATATGATACATTTTCAAAATCTTCTCAAGAACGGATTTTTATTTGGAGATATCTTGTTCCAATAGAGAAAAATGCTCGTTATCTATAGTAAAGTCTGATATTCATTACAATATACGATTTTTGTAAAAATTGCGTAAGTTTCTTTGATTCTTGAAATAAATTAAATTTGGAAAAAAAGATAGATTAATATTTTTTTCAAAAATCCCTGCCCTTTAAAAACGTAATTGTTGAACGTGAGAAGTGTATTCTCGCCTTATTTCACTATATATTATATTGGTTTTCCGAATTTAACATCAAAAGACAGCCTTCTGCTGGCTCACAATATCTTTCAGAGAAAAGAAATTCAATAAATTTCACTTTTAGTCTTAGTGCAAAAGATAATGAAATTTTATAAATGTATAAAAATTTGTAATCATTCTCCATCAGCATAACAAGAAAAGTTCGTTACCGGTTGTTTATAATAAGGTTTTAATGAGTTTGCTTTTGAAACGTAATGATTCTGACATTTACACGAGGTTGAAAAGTGCATCCTACATGAGATTGATGAATGCACGAATGCAAGATGTTACTCAACGCTGAGCTATCACGTTCTTCGACGTAATAATTGAACTGCAAAGGAAAGTTGCTGCGTTTGCAATGGCGCCGGAGCGGGGAGAGAAGCGGGCGTCTCTTTACCTCGATTTACTTCACGTGCCCGAAAGAATACGTTTTTATTTCCCCGTGATTCTTTAAATAATATAACAATGTCGATTAACATCAGCATTGAACTATGAAATTACATAGAATTGTTTTTTTAATCAATCAGTAATATTCCCCTGCGTCACGTTTGTGTTTTGCCGTGGTCGCTCTGCGTGATAGTGGAGGCTGCTTGTGGAGGTTGAAATGATACCCACAGAGCTTTCACGCATCCTTCTGCGCCCCCAGCGAGCCGGGGAATGGGCTGATGTTAATGAGGATTTATATCCTGTCAAGTAGTGAATTATTCTACCTGTATTATTTTTAAGGCTGATCGGGATGTCCGAAACGATTAGAAAATGAATTGACCGAGAAGCTTCGTTTTTAGTGGCTCTGGGTGCGTGCGAATGAGTGGGTTGTTTATGTGCGTACGTATGAGTGGGATTGAAGTTTGTCGCAGAGAATCGCATTTTACTATCCGCAAGTTCAGATTTAGTGGACTGTTTCTGAAACATTCCATTCTTAAATTATTATTATTATTATTATTATTATTATTATTATTATTATTATTATTATTATTATTATTAATATAATAACAAGCAAAAAACAGTAATACTGGAAAACTTCAGGATAGTGAGAGAATTCCTGGGATGTATTGCTGAACCGGACGTAATTGACTGAAATGTTCAGAAAGAAACACTGGCTTGTGTGTCTGCGAGATCGACAGAGCCTAAACCAAGAATGGTTAGGTGGATGTTCCTGCACATAGTGCAGAGAGTGAAAAATCCGGATGATGTTGATGATGATGATGATGATGATAATAATTGTAAAAGACTGAACAGTATTTTCAGCTGGGAAAGTTGCAGGAAGCGTTGAGATGCGTGAATTCTACATTATTCTTTCGCCCTTTATCGACATACACTGATCTTTCTTTCACGGACGTCGACTTTTGATCTCATTTGTTTAGAGGTTTTGCTCTTCAGAAATTGTTTGAGAAGTAGAAAAACTGTGACCTCTTTTGTTACCTTCATAATTGTTCATTTTTTCTCCGAATGGGCGAGTTCGGATCATGTATTCAGCATTATTTTATTTAATGACTACTATATATATATATATATATATATATATATATATATATATATATATATATATATATATAACATTTTCAGCGATTTAGAAACCTCTTGATGAAAAATGAACAAAAATGTTTTGACAAGTTCAGCTTGTTACTATTACTATCACTATTCATTTCGTATTTTACAAAAAACCTTATATTACTGTTAAATATTAATGAGAAATTCTTTAACGTTATTTCTCTCTTCTTATAAATATCGATTATACAAAAACAAATTCCATGCCGAACCATTCTGCTCATATTTTCATATTTAAAACGAACAGAATATTAAAGAAAAATATCGTAAAAGACTTACTTTTTCAATTGAAGATGGGTAGAGAGAGACATCGTATTCTTCAGTGTAGTTCTTTTTCTATTCCTTCAAAGTTTTCAGTTTTTATACGGCAGAATATTTCTCGCAACAGATTATATTTCGTGGTGGTTACTATACTTATCTCATTATGCCATTATTGCAGAAAATGTTGTAGATGGCCATGCATTGAACATAAAGCAAAAAGAATCACACACCAAGTGTGATTGGTACTACGTAACGTTATTATTGAGCTAGTAATTGACGTATCTTCATTAACAACACTTGTAGAAGAAAATATCTCCGTGACCTTTCTCTTACCTTTTAAATTAAGCAATAATTACTTACCCAGCTGATCCATTTTATTCATTCTCTCCTCACTAGTATAGTATTGCTATTTTCGAAAATACGTTCTTACGCATAAATTGACGGAAAACTAAGCAGCTTCTGCCCATGTAAGAGGTATCAATGGTTTCGTTAGATACATCTAAACTAGGGGAAAATTTAAAAAAAAAAAAAAAAAAAAGATTCGATTTTGACTGAAAAATCTTAGTTTATGGTTATCCGCAATTTCTTTGTACACAATTGGAACAGATTTGTCTACAGTTTCTTTATAAATATTAACAATACTTATATCATTGTATTCGTCTCTTCGATAACTTTAAAATGATAGCGAAGAAAATTTATACTACTTCTATTTTAAAAAATCGAAGTTATGTCAATATCTCGAAAATTAAAGATTTTCGCTTTGCGTAAACAGCATCTCTATGCCTCCAACCGTTTCGAAGATAACTTAGGTGTATCCCCCTGAATAACATAATATATCTATAATGTGTATTATTTGTTTTAAGTATCTTTCTCTTCCTCCAATAATTTCCAAACAAATTTTCATTGATTTGCATGCTGGCTTGCAAGCCTGTAGTCATGGAATATAGGGACCAGTAGCAGCAAAAATGCTAATTTCCAAATACTTGTAAGCAGCATTTTGTTCCTTAGCCCTCATTTCCCACATACTCGCCAGCACATACTTGCCACCAAATACTCGCCATCACATACAACAATACTTGTAAGCAACATTTATGCTTAACATTTTGCAACTATAATCTGTGAGTTAATCGTCATTACAAATATCGTTACTGCGAGTTATTAAGTAATCCAAAAAAGCTAACGAATTTCCTTCTCTCTAATAGCATTATTTGACTGTATTGTAAAATATTTTCGATGCATCAAAGAAGCTAGGGAAATCAAATCTCAATCTCGGGATCGAATTCAGGATCGTTCTGGTTAGGTGACTAGCTCAGCCTTTTACTATTCTGATTTTTACAAGGATCTTTAGTCTGGATTTCATTTAATGTTTCTTAACATATTTTTATAACTTATTGTTAACTTATTATTATATTGCTTTTTGTGAAAATTGAAAATAAGTTTTGAAATTAAAGGAAAATTGAAATGAGATATGCAATAAAAGTTCAGGGTTATATCCCACAATTGAATCGTTTATTTCAGAAACCCGTCAAACGCCAAAATTTAAATTGCGCTTTAGCGGTATATATATTATATACCGGGTGATCAGTATAAAACGCAACCCTGCTGTTGAAGGCACTGAGAGAAAAGTGAAAGTTTTGCAACACTGCTTCTGGGACAGCTCCTTCGACTGCATTTTAGCGACACTCCATTCCCCAACACTCCCTTCGTTTCACTTACTCCTTCCCGTGATCATACCTGCTCAAAACAAAACAGGCCGCGTCTTCATTCATCGTTTCCTTCTTTCACAGTTAACTTACGATACGCCGCAGCGTAGAGCAACGAAGTTTTGTGGTGGAGTATTTCCGAACGCAATCTTTCAGAGTGCCGGGCAGCTTTCAGAGAAAAAATTTCATCTGAGTCTATTGTGAATAAGAGTACCATATTTCGGTTAGTGAAGTGCTATCGTGAGACAGGAGGTGTGTTTGATAGCAAACGCAGTCGCCGAATTACAGTGCTCACACAGCGAAAACTAGAGGAAGTTCGGGATGTTCTTTTAACTTCCCCGGAAACATCATTAAGGAAACTTCAGCAACAATGTAATCTTTCTTATGGAAGTGCGCACTATGCCACTACAAAATTGAAAATGCGCGCGTTCAAACTGCGGACATTTCAAGAGCTTAAGATCCCTCATCGGGCTGCTCGAATGAATTATTGTAATTGGCTATGTCGATTCGTTAGCGAAGGTCTTGAGACTTGATAACGTATTTTTTAGCGAAGAGACTTGGCTTCATCTGGATGGATATGTTAACTAGCAAGACAGTAATCTCTGGGGGTACCGAGAGACCATAGGAAACAGTAGAGAGACCATTGCATTAAAAAAAGATTGGAGTATGATGTGCCATTTATCGACGCAGATTAATTGGTCTTGTTTTTCAAAGAAACAGTAACGGCGGATACGTATCAGAATAAACTGAGAAATTAATTTTTATTATATTTTAATTAGTTAATTATTTTAAAAGTAACCTTATTCAATAATAATAATAATAATAATAATAATAATAATAATAATAATAATAATAACACACATTTGTTCGGCGAATCTGAATTTGTAATTTATTAGTATTTATTTAAAACTGGATAGTGTGTGTAGATAGATAGATAGATAGTGTGTGCGTATGTGTCTCTCCCCCCCTCTCTCTCTCACTATTCTTTAGCGCCCGTTTCTCTCTGTGCCTCATTCTTACTGCTTCTCTACCTACCTCATACTTGCGTTCCTCTCCTCCTTCCTCGTTGCCAGCATCTTTCTCTTTTCCTTCCTATCTGCCTAATTCTGTCACTTCCTTCATCTCTGCCCGTCTTTCTCTCTACCTGTCACTCTTTCTTTCTTTCTTTCTTTCTTTCTTTCTTTCTTTCTGTCTTTCTGTAACTCTCTCGCTCGCTCTCGCTGTCGCTCTCTCTTGCTCTCGCTCTCACGCGCTTATGTATATCGGAGCAGTTCAGTCCGAAACCCCAAGTGCCCCGGGCGTTGCTTCGCCCTCGGATCGAAGCTCGGGGCCTGCACTTGTGCGTCGACGGAGGCGCCGCCGGTGCCGGTGCCTGGGGCCGGGCGCGACAGCGGCAGCGGCAGCGATAGGGCGAGCGAGCGCAGCGCAGCGCAGCGTGGCGAGCGGCTGTTGCTGCGTCTGCGCCCGCGGTGTCCCGGCGCGAGGCCGCCTCCCCGGAGTAATTAGCGAAAGTGATCCCTGGCCAGGGTTCGCGGCCCGCGACCTCTCCGCTCATTGATCCTCGTCGCCGCCTTGCGACCTTGCTGTTCTGGGCGGCGTGGCCGTAAACAGTGGCATAGCTAGTGGCTAGGTCCTTCGAGAACTCGAGAGATAGGTAGCGGTGGAGAAACGGCGGCGACGGCAGAGACTTCTCACGGTGGCTTTGCAAATAGCAGGGATGGTGTCCGGTTTCATGTTCGTACCTGTAGCTTCGATCAAGATAGCACGTGATTAGGATATCGGCGTGTTGTAGAGTTCTGGGAATGACTGTAAATTGGGAACGGAATTTATTGTAATATAAAACGAAAAATATGTTCATTCATATGTATTTAATGTGCAAAATAAAAATGTATTTTTTAAATTTATGTATTGTCACATCAACTACAGGATCATTAGCGACATGTACAATAGAATACATTTTGTTTTCATTACGGTACAATAATACACAATTCATTGAAAATACAGTATATAAATTACAGAAAATTAAAAAAAAATGTATTGTATTGTTTGAAATTGCCCCATACCATCATTTTCAAATTTGAGAACACAAAATGTGGCAGTTCAGATCTTAAAATGGATTCGGAGCAGCTGAAAGAACGTTTTACCTGTTCAGAAGTAATAGAACTCTACCCTTTAACAAACAAAACGAGTTTTAGACGTAATATAAATTCTTATCGGAACGAAAACATACGATAGCTACTTCCGTTGTATAATGGGCGTTGGAGAACGGCGTAGGAGTGACGTACGATAGTTCCACGTTAACACACCCACTTCGACGGAGCAATTTGGACTGTCCGCTGATGACTGGTCTTAGGTTTGCCCATTGAGTACTAAGTTAGTGTTGCGACATATTATGTTTCACCCGACTCGCCCACAGACGTCTCGTGGTGACGGTAGCTTGTTCGTATACGGTGCTATTTTGATCCCATTCTTTCCCGTTTGGAATTTGTACGATTTTCGTTGAAGTGATTTACGCTATTATTGCTCTTGAGTACACCTATTCGAATTATCTGATAAATTTCTCTTTTTCCTTATGTTCCATTTGAAGAAAAAAAAGAAACGGACGGATGGAGAATAATAGCCAACCTTTTTTTTCCGATCGTGCAACAAATATTCGGATACCGAACCCAGTCCATACTCCAGTTTCCGTCATGTCTCTTCTGCTGAAGAATATCGTTAAGTTTTTTCTCTGTTTCCTCTCCACAGTAACCCTGAGGAGGCGGGAATTTATGTAATTACTGGCGTACAAATTACGCTGCTGCCTTGCGGCTTAAGCAGCTGAGGGAGAGGTAAAAAACCTAATACTAACTAAAGCTAACTTAATTCTAGCTTAAATCTAATTTAATAATTATGTTATAGCACTTTGGCATACTTAATTTACACGAGAAAATGTTATTGTTATTTTTTTTCTTAATTCTAACTGTTTTTGTATGGTTTTCTATGTGGTTCTTTTTCTAATTTATTTTTCGTTCACACATCATTCATTCATTATGTACATAACCATTCATTCCCACAGCACTGCACTGACTTCTGTATATTGTGAAGTCAATACTAGATTCTTCTCTCACCTTACTTTTAAAATCTAATGTTACAGGAAGTAAAGTTTTCTAAGGTGATAGCTAACGAAACGAAGCAAAACGCATTAAAGTTTTTCGTTAGCTTATTAGGAGAATCTTCCTGGTTTGGTGCAAGAGCTCGACTAGCTTGGACCTCCGGCACGAGAGGATTATGCCATTTATGGACCATGACTCAACTCCATTAGCTCTCTGCGAGGAGGTGTGAAGGCGCGTGGGGTAGAGGATCAACACCGTTCTGGGAAGGGAATAAGAGGGTATAATACGCATGCAGTTAAGGGGCTCTTGTGCCCACCCCTGCGGAGGGGGCGGGCGCGGGCGCGGGCGCCGGCGAGGTGCGCGACCTTCCGCATTGTTCCTTGGAAGGGTGAGGAGCGGGCTCTGCCTTCCTCCCTCTGTCCCGGGCGGCAGGTACATGCAGGTCGGAACCCTCGTCCGCTGTCCCCGGCGGTTGGTGAAAATATTCCTCTTTCTGTGTGTAGAGGTAACCATCCACGATCAAACAGGGTTTGCAAACGTGGTTCGCATCGGTTGCAAAATCAGTCGCCTTCGCATTGTTCCCACGGAAGAACAATATGTGGGAACAATACGACGGCGGCAGGTTTACGTCCGGCGCGAGCCAGATTTGCAAGCCGCACTTGACAGTGTATGACTTTACTCCCGAGATTCCATGGCAGTTTTGATTTAGGGAAGCCACGTGACTCTTAAGGCCTCCAAACATGCTCTAGCCAGGCCTAACGAGCCTGCGCCGCACCATTTGCAAACCTGTCACGATCCATTGTGCAAAACTTGATGAAGGTTGAAACTGCGTGTTTTACCTCTGACGCGCCGCTGGGTTGTGAAGTTTGGTTTGCATGTGAATACAACACTGAGAGGGTAACTTAATGTGATATTTCATGTCATGATATGATAGAAGTGTGTTTAGTCGTGATTGGAATGGCGCTGTTTTGTACACGCGTTTTCTGTTGGAAAATGCCGCTATTGTTGAGACCTCCTGAATACGTTGCTATGACGGTTAAATATTTTATTAGCAGGTTTTTAGCTGAACTAGCGTACAGCCTTCGTCACTAAAATGTCATTATTTTCTAGTTGTATTTTCACAGGAGAGACTCTACTAATGGCGGCTCATGAGTTAATAGACTCTGAGACAATTTTCGGAGCAGATATCGTAAATCCGACCATTTGTAATTTATTGTAAAATACCATGGATATTGAAATTGTAGATAATTCTACTTAATTATTATTATATTACAAATATTTTAATCCTGCCATTTCTCGATTTGATCATTTACACCTAAAGGAAACCTCCAACAAAATACAAATTATTATTGTACAAATATTCCCTCTAATCAGGTTTTTCTAGGTACAACACATTAAACTAACACGTCCGTACTAATTTCTCAAAGAATTTCCAACAACTCGCTCTTCCTCCTAAATGTCACTATTAACAACCTCTGCGCGAATCTCAACCCACCTTCCTTTGTTCTCGGATGCCAGGGCGGCTTCTTCATGACTTAGCGCGCGACGAGCGAGCTGGTTACTGGAGGCCACAAATTACGATCAATCTCGCCTGTGATTGAGTGTAGAGGCCCGGGCCAGAACAGCCTCTCGGACAGTCCGATTGTTCTCGCAATATTTGTGGAAGAAGGAAGCGAGTTTCGCGACAAGTTTTTCGCAGTCTTCGAAACTATTTCTAGAAATAAAAATAAATTTGTGATAAAAACAATGGAAGATAGTAAGTGGTTTTGTGTTGTAATGTAATTTGGACGTTGCTAGATGAAAAAAAAAATCATTGAGACAAATGAGAAATAATGGTGTACATCCATTTAAAATGACATTGAGGTATCAACTTTACAGTGATGAAAAAAGTGTACAATTTTTTAAACAATTAAACGAAACTATATTACTGTTGCAATCCATGTTCGTTTCTTCGTGCCAATGACAATGCTGCACGTTCGTCTCGAAGAGGGCTGGCTTTTCCGTAGCAAAGGAAGCTGCGAAAAGAGGGGCGGGGCGGGGCGGGGTGAAGGGACGCGGTGGAGGCAGCGAGCGGGACGCCCACACCGGCCCGAAACGAAACGGCGGAGGCGGCGTTTTTCGTG
The DNA here is from genome assembly GCA_011170035.1 of Teleogryllus occipitalis. Taxonomy (NCBI): domain Eukaryota; kingdom Metazoa; phylum Arthropoda; class Insecta; order Orthoptera; family Gryllidae; genus Teleogryllus; species Teleogryllus occipitalis. The sequence goes on along the minus strand of BLKR01001458.1, from coordinate 264,862 downwards.
GGCTACGTAGCAAAGCAGGGAATCGCGATTGGCCACGCTCCGTGCGTGCAACGCTCGCGAGCTAATTGAAAGTGACGAGGGGCGACGCGGGTGGGGAACACAACGCCGCCCTTTGCCTGCGGCTCTGACGGTTGCTTTAGGGATTTTCACCCTTGGGGCAAATATTCAGACTCAGGAAATTAATACAAGGTCCCTTCTTTATCATCTAACCTCCTCTTGCTCTTTCTCCTCTCTTTTCGTTTTCGTCTTCTCGTTTGTTCGTGTGAGTAAGTCACTGCGCATTGCACATGTTTCAAATAATTGTAGTAGGTTTTTCTTTGCGTTCGAGAATGGTTTCACCTTTCCCGTTCTTGCCATTTCTCAGACAAAATTGCCTTGGCTCCTTTTTTCTGGAAGCTTTTCAAGTTTTTAAAAGTTTCCTTTCGAATTAGTGATGGGTTTGTGTAATACGCAGGTTCTCTAAATATATTTTTGCTTTTTTAATTACTTGTCCTTTAAAAATGGCCAAGCCGAAGCTAAAATAAACTAGTTAAAAGTTGTACACCAGAAATGAACTCCAACAAATTTTGGAAATATAAAATTTTTAGTAACACTTTTTCGAACATAAAGTTGAAATAACCGAAAATGTAAAGTACATTCGAAATATGCAAGTTTTTACAAGAATTTAAAATGTTGTTTTTGCCCATTAATTTCCTTTGATTGTTTTTTTTCTTCATTTAGTCTTTCTTTTCTTCTTGCTTCCCATACTTCTTTTCTTCTTTCCTTTCTTGTTCCTGGTCTTTTTTTGTTCCATATTTGTCTCTTCTTTGCTCCCTTCCTCTTTTCTTCCTGCTTTCTTTTCTTGTTTCTGTTTCCACTATTATCTAGTCTTTCTGTGTACTGGAAACGATCTCCCGTAGCCGGTGTCCGGACCTTGACTCAGCCACCGCCAGCGAGCAGCTCGGCTGTGCCCGTGGCACAACGAAGGCCGTTGTTTCTCGCAGATGCTGCTGAAGGAGGAGAGGGATGCGTGAGGCGTGCGAGCGCTGGAGGCCTTTCGTGGAAGACCGCGGAAAATGCTTCCTTCTGGTCGTAGGCGAAATATTTCATTGGAATTATTCATCTAATTATTCCATGAATATGCTTACAACACTCGTTTATATTTAATAAAACTTAATATGTCCTTAGTGTACTGCAAGTGGATCCGCGCACAGGACTCTGCTCATCATGTAATAGTATTCACTTGTCTTTGAAAACAACCCGAATCAATGGCCGTTCATTCAAAGTGTTGTTGTTTTAATTTACTTTGTTGGGACAGTTTATTTACCATTAAATCTCAATTACTGAATCATTTTATTACTTTTTAGTGAACCTCTAAATTTCTGACTGCCGTAACAAATAGACTGCCCAAAGGTCGCAAAGAGAAACTGTCAAATATCTAAGCGGAACTGGATTTAAGAGTAGGTAGTGTGAAATCATTTAATACAAGAACAGTTTTGCGTCGGACAGGACATCATCGGCAATCACTAGCTCGGGAACTTCCGGCATCGGTAATCCCCAGACATCGGATGTTTAGGCACTAAAAAATTGTCTTTTAGACGCCTGAAAAGGCACTGAAAATGTCAAGAATAAGGAGGAAAAAAAGTCACAATTATAAGGTGCATATACAATAAAATGAAAAATTGTTTGTAATTTTTGTCTATGTTATTTTGTAAACTTCAAATCCACAAAACAAGTACGGACATTTTAATGTAAAATTAGATTTACATATTTACAAGTCTTCTACATTTTATTCTTACTAGTTTGCATTAACCAGTAATATTTCCATATTTGCCTATTTCCACTAACTTTTCAAGGATCACAATTTCAAATTTCCGACGATTGGGAGACAAAATGAGTTTGAATGCGGAGAATAATCTCTTTACATCTACTGATGTGAGTGACATATATTTTAGAAGTCCAACATTAGCAACACTGAAACCTTCTAGGAATTTACATTTATTTCTACTTAAAATTTCGGTGCCCTCAGTGTATTGCCAATCGACCATCTTCTCACAACATGCTTGGTATTTATCCAATAGGAAAATAGAGAAAAATATGTTGCTATACTTTTAGGAATTATCTCGTATTTTAAAATACAAAGATGTGAATTAAAGATTTCGTAATGAATGGTCGCTTTGGACAATGGCCAATTTTTTTATATCTCAGCATTATAAATAAAAATAATAAATAATAGGCAAAAAAGTCTTTAAAAGGTATTTATGCAGAAAAAGGCATTTATGCTAAAAAAGCAAAAATAAGCGTTATAAAACTTCGTCATATGTCATCATTTGTCATGATTTGTGCACATATATCATCAGCCTTTAAATAAGTTCACTAGAATAAAATAGGCATTTCCCTAAACATCCTATGTCACTAATCCCGAACACACTTGTTCAAGCCAGACATGAATTCACCGCTGGCGTGGCTGCGGGGGGGCCACAACACATCGAGTGCCATCGTCGCTAGCTTCATTTGTGCAGCTTTGTGAACGCACGAAAAAAGCAATGCACGTTCAAGCCACTGCGGTGCGACCATTCCTTCCCTCACGGGCATCTATGGCCAATCCTGCAACACGAAGAGAAAACAGAGTCCGAATGACTTTAGGCAACACGCGCGCGCATTACATGCAGAGCCAGCGTCCCTGGTCTCCCTGACCCATTTAACTAGAGAGGTCCGGCGGGCCGGCCACGCGACGGTTTATGACCGTTCGGCCGACCGGAAGTCGCCGCACCCTCTGCAGGCGCGCTCGCGTAACATTCGTGGGAGACGCGTGGCGGAGCCCCGGATGTTGTGGCTTGGGTTCTGCGCTCTTGACGGACACGCGTGGAACTTGAGACCGTGGAAGGAGTTGATGCTGGTCAGGGATGGGAATATGGGTGATTGTGCCAACCTATGGGTTCTTCAAGCGTTTTAGGGAATGCAAGGAGGCTGAAGGTTGAGGTATCTAAAGCGGGTGACACGCTCGTGTTCCGCCTCTGGTAAGTTCCCATGCCGGGCTCTCGGGATGGTGCAGATTACGACTGTAAAAAAGTGTCGTGGCGGATTTTCGTTGGACAATGCAGGTTCTCGTGTCCTCGGAATTCCACCACTTCATTGTCATTTATCCTTTCATCACCATCATTAAAATTTGTTCATCAAATTATCTTCAATTCTAGTCTTAGTGAAATCTTGACCAGGAATCGTACTCGAATAGGGTGAATGACAAGAAGCAATTTTCGTTATGACGTCATTCTTCGTCGTTTTGCGGTAGTTGTAAACGGTATGCAAAACAATGTCACTTAGCCCATTCGGGCAGAACTCATTTTCTCGGGCTGAAGTAAGTAAATCATGAGACAATGCATATCTTGGCATTCTCTAATGTTCAGCTCGAGTATTTTACTTGTAGAGAGCAAAACGTGTTGCTGTCAGTCGCTTGTCAGTTCCGGATTTCCGAACTCGAAATTGCACTTACTCCCTTTCGAAATGATTACTTAAGCAATCTTGCATGTGGCTAGTTCCGAGATCTTACGATTCCTCAGACTTTTTCTGCGTTATATGAGTGTTACATCTCATGGCTCAATGCACTGAATACGACTGTTATGGTTATGCTGTTGGAATTCCTCCCAATTCCTCATAGACGCATTATATAATTTTCAGTTGTCAGAAAAGTTACATGATATATTTAAAGAGCTGTACGAGATAGAATAAGAAAAATGTAAGTTACTAATTAATGGCGAAACTCTCTTAAGTACCAAGAACAAAAATGCCATTTACTATGAGAAATTTGTAGAATTAAAACACCATAATCTTTTCTCAGTATTGAGCAGCGTTTATCGCATTGTCCTTGGCACTAACGCCTTGATGGAATCTCCTGTAGGAAGGATGACAAATGTTTGTCTCCGGAGCAGTACCGGAGCTAGACGATTTTGGATCCGGGGCAATGCTGAAACGTAACCCCTCCCCCCCCGAAAAAAATAAAAATGTGAAAGTTGTTTCAACAAACTACAAAAAAAGTTTTGGGAAATATATTTTAAATAATAGTTTTAAGTAAAAGTATTCAGTGATCAAATAATACAACTTCCACGATGATTTTAAGACGCTAAAAAATTGTTTAGTTAGTGTTTAATAAAATCACTTGTTAAACCCATGAGATAATATGAATTTTATTGGAATCTATTTTAATGTTAGCATCATTTGATTCATTTCATAGAGTCGTACCATATAAGTAAAGACCATAATTAAACATTTAAGGTAAAACGTTTATTGGACATTTTATGAAATATCAGACTTCTGTACCGCGACTTATAAAATTACGATAACGATCTTTGTATTTAATTTATTTTAGTTCGCTGTACAACTGCATAACGATTTTCTCGAGCTCCGATTTCTTTTTCAATTTTTTACTACTTCTTTCCTATTAGTTCCATCATGAGGCTCCTTGTCTTGCGAGGCCCCGAGCGATCGCCGTATCTGCCCTTGCCTAGCGCCAACGCTGCTCCGGAGAAATAAACGCGCCGCGGGGAGCCAGGGTCACCCCCTCGTTACTCCCCCCCGAAAAAAGTTTCGTTTACCTTCAAAAACATCGTTTACCTTCCTTTATTTGGCAAAATTCATTTAAATATTTATGTATGTTCGATGCATGTACTTATTTAAACAATAACATCTTATAGTATCATATCTACAATACATAAATAATATACAAAATAATAAGAAATATGTTAAAAATGATGGGCTGGATGGTGCCTTAGCGCGGGGAGCCAGCGGCGAGCGCCATGCCAGGGCAGCCCCGCCGCGGCGCGATCGAAGAACCGACCAGGGGCCGACGGGTGCGCGCTGCCGATAGACATCAGCGGCCGTGGTGTCGCCACGGGCGGGCGGTGACACCGGCGGCGCGGCGCGGCCTCCGAGCGCTGGCTGCCGGCCAGTGCTGCTCACTTTCTCTGCCGCGGCGGCAGACGGAGGGTGCGGAGCGACGTTGGCGAAGGTGATTCCCTCGACTTCAGTTGGCGTTCGGGGGCGAAGTAGCCAGCCTATGCCGTTTCTCCTGTCGGCTATAGAGCGATTTTCCTAAGGATGAGCCGAAGTGTCAGCTAGTGCTGGCAACGTAACTGAAGGTTCTGTGGTTGTCATGCCCCTGAGCCCATTAGAATCCCTTCCCGCATTCGTTCGTTTGCAGTTGGCTAACTTGTAAATGGCTTCGACTCTTCCTTTTGTGATGCCTTCGTCCGACAAAAATTTAGTGCGCCACGAGAAATAATTGAAATTAGGAAGTGCAGTTTATGTGCTCTTCTGTAAAAATTATTTTTTCCTTTATATATTACATTGAATTTACTTTTTGTGTGATAAATATTATGTTTATTTTATAACCGAGTCTTGAATGCGAGATGCGTACCGATGCACGTGGTTCCGGCCTTTGTGCTGTTGAGTGGCGAGCTCTGATGGAGAGCTTTCTGTTTACATTCTTGGCAGTTTTCTTTTACTGATTGTGAGAGCATGTTAAGAGATTTTCCACACACGTAATTAAATTTAAATATTTCCCGAGCTCGCGTACGTGCATATATTTACGTGAAACTCTTAGACTTCTGCATAGGGATGTTTTCACAGGAGCCATTAGCACTTTACGAAGGGATGTGGCTGAACAGCTGTTGCGGCGGAGGGATACTTCTCTGAAATACATGTGATGTTCACTTGTTTTCGCGAACTGTCACTTTTGCTCATCCTTAGGAAAATCGTTCTATACTGGCTTCCGATCCGTAAGTATCGACTGGGAATACGTTGTGGAAGAAGAAAGCTCGGGACAGGTTTCCTCAGGATTTCTTACGTCTAGCCTTCCACTACCTCCGCTATATCATTATTAGTTAGTATCTTTCATTCACTCAATATTGTATTTTCATTTCTTTTATTACAACGTTGTCCAATGGGCTCGACGACTCTTGTACAGATAGCTATAATGGATATCGGATCTTTGGGAAAATGCCTACTTTATTTTAATGATCATAGATAAGGACTCTTAGTGTATGTGCCCAAAATATGGAAAATAAAACATTTTCTTATTTATTTTGCCCTTTTATCTGTATTGACATTAATGCCTTTGTGCCTTAATGCCTATTTAAATGTCCTACTTCGCAAAATTTATGAATGCTTCTTTGTCATGTTAGTTAAAAGTAAACATTCAAATCATTTTCAGTTTTATTAATATCTACCTAACTGTTACTAGTAAATAAATACCTTTCTACCAAACCTCCATTTTCTTGCCTAATTTACAAATGTCATTATGTTTGCGTATCATAATCTACACATTTTTACTCCAAAAGCTCTCTTTGTCACTCTAGATCGTACTTCTTCACAAAACAAAAACGAGCTTTGGTTCTTGGGTGAGTGCTGGGCTCAGATTCGCGACGCAATCCAAATACTCGCGTCTCAGGGGGTCAGGTCGTTAACCAAGACTTCCAACATTGATACTTCACCGTGCCGAAAATAGGACAGAAATGTAGGGCAAGGAAGGCTCTGCTAATCCAAAGTAGTACATGTAAGGTGACTTTTCTTTTCGATGTGCGTGGGAATATTCGTCTTCATTCTGCCCATGAGTCGTACCTCATCCGTGTTTTGCCCCACGCGAAATGCCTTAAGTTAGTCAGCTGGATTGCATAATGGAACTGGAATTTCGCCCTCTCGCGAAATGGTTCTGGATCCGCCTTGGATGCAGGAAGCCGCGCCGCGCCCGGACGCACGTCTGCGGCAGCGGCGGAGGGAAGCTCTCGTGGCCACCCACCCACTCGCTCGCACATGACTAGAGCTCGGACAACGCCCCTTTTGCCTACTTTATTTCCTTGAATGTATTTTTAGGAAACTTATCTCATTATGAATGTTTACCTCAAAAATAGCTTTTGGGGGAGTTTAAGGAGTATAATACCTATAATTGCCAAATCATGCGTTAAGAGTCTATAAGTGCCTATATTGAATTTTCCGCATTTTTAATATTTTTTTCACGATATTTTGTTTACTACAATCATTTTTTGAGAAATCACTGATGGGTAAGTTTTTAACAAACTAGTAACAACCGCGTACAATCTGCCAGGGTGTCCTGTGATCGAGATGCTCTATGTCTTGTGTTCTTGCCTGTAACGCGTCGAGCAGGGACACAGCTTAGTGACGTATGAGAATTTGACACCGTGCGGGTTACCTTATCTAATATTTCGCTGAAATCCGTCGGGCGCTCTAGAGTACAGGATATTGCTCTTGTTATTCCGATCTTCGCAATGATTATTGAGCTGTCTATTCCTTACCAAGAACACAAATCTCTCCAAAAATAGCGCTCCCGGCATCTTTCGCGTTTTGAAAGGTAGAATTATACAATATAGGGGGTATTTTCTTCGATAATTTTGTATTGGTTTTGAAGTTTCGTGCATGCCAGATCAGTAAATTTGCTGTTCCTGCTTGCTACAATACCAAAAGAGAAAGTTTTAAGAAGTGCATTGCTAAAAGAGTGAATTCGTGGAGAAGATTCACGGCGGACTGGAAATGTATTCTTTTGCCAGTGTTGTGAAAATATGGTAAACTGTGCAGAAAATACTTCTTACAACATTAAAAACATTGCCACTGCAAAAAAAACAACACCTGCAAAAAAAAATGCGAAAAAGAGTGAGAAAAACTATTCAAACCTTCTTCAGCAAGTGCAGTTAAAAGAAGAAGACAAAGAAATTCAACACACACTTGTGCCATGCCGCAAATATTTCATTTTCAAAATTTGAAAATCGATCATTTTACCAGTTTAACCAACAAAATATACTAAATATAAAACTCCACACGAGTCAACTCTTAGGAAATATTGCTATAGAAAATATATATAAATCTGCAATATGTTTTCACGATCGAAGAAATTCGATTTATTTTTAGAGAATTATGTTCATCCTATTTCTAATAATTTTAAATTTTAATATTATTCAACCATAATGCCCACTTCCCTGCCTATTTTTAAGTTTTTACTTCCTAAGTGCCTATCATTACTGCATTTACTGCCTAAATATTGTCAACTATAATGCCTATTTCCCTGCCTATTTTCGACCTTTTTAGTGTCTACATGTCCGAGCTCTACACATAACCAAGAGCGCATTCTTTCCTCCGGTTCACGGTTGGAGCTCTGCTGTCGCTCTCCGACCTCTTGACGGCCGTGCTGCTGAATTAAGTTCCGTTGAAACAATACCAATCACATGACGCACTCGCAGTCATATAGCGCGCTGAAATTCACATCTTCGTTTGTGGTGAATCTCTGGGGACCAACATTTTTGGTTCACTACATTCAATAATCCTTAAATATGATACAGTTTCCCACTATGACCGAATTTATTATTTTAGATCTATAGTACAAAATATACAACCACTGCAAATTCAAAATTTCAATAGCTTCGTGCTTTCTTTACACATTATTCTACATAGTCCATGGCTCTTGCTCTGGAGCACTCTTAATTCTTGTATCTTGTATCTTGCTCCCTCTGTATTGAAGGACCCTTTCCCATAATTCACAATGTATCTAGATCGTATTTCACTTCGAAATGAACTTCATGTGGAAAATCGAAGTAGACAATTTTATCTTATATTTTTGATCCTATATTTTTTTACCTAAATTTTCTTAGTTTTATTCTTTATTTTGTATCATAATAGGGCACGTTATATATTGATAAAAATATTATATGAACGTATTACATAGTACGGAATATATCGTCTCTTCTCTGTTCTCTCCTTTCCGTCAGTTTTTTGGTTTTCTAAAACTGGGTTATTATACCTGCGCGGAGTAAATGCCCTGCGCGTGAGTAAACGCGTTTCCACTGTTTCCGTGAGTAACGAAGGGTTAATCATTTAACAATCCAAATAATTCATTCGTCATTGTTGTCTCCAAGCATGATGCAGTAAAACTCAAACGCCGCCGCGTGGTAGTGGGTAAAGAGAAGTCTCTTCTCCCGTGGGTCGCAGGGCCTGAAGTCGTTTTTCAGCGTGCTCTAGTACCTGGAAGAATTGTCGAAAAATTAATGCCAGTATGGTCATTTTGTATAGAATTTTGTCTCCTTTAATTTTGTTTTCGATGTTCATTTCGATAAAGGGTGGCTAGGTAGCTGAACTACTAAGTCTGAAGTCTTGTATGGAATTTTATTATGATTAGAACCTGAGACTTCGTAGCCTTTCCTGGGTCGGAGAATGAAATAATGTTGATAATGATGAAGCAATGATAGAAAGTGAGGTAGAAGAACCTCGAGAACCCCGCGGGAAACCCTGCGAACCTGCTTTGTCCTCTCAGGTTCCATACTGTGTCCAGGATTCGAACGCTAGTACCCCGAGGTGGGACGCTAATGTTTCATTTCGCTACAGGTCGTCCGAGAGCTTCACCCTTCAGGGCACGTCAACTGCAAAGGCTATTTGTTCCTTGAGTGAAGTGAATGTCGTAGCCGGGAGGTGGTAGTGTTCCACCACAGCTGGATGACTAGAGGGCTTGCGGAGTTTCCCTCTCCAGGTATCTCCTCCAGCGGACCTCCACCCCCACCTAAACTCCTGACTGGACTCGCCTTTTATGTGGTGGTGTAGTGCGTGTAAGACTAAATAAGTCTGTAAGGAGAAAGGAGGCGACAAGAACGAAGAAGAAAGGATCGTGCGCGGTCCGCGGCTCCGTTTTAGAATATTGCACTGGGTTCGCCTGGTGTTGATCGAAAAAAAAAGAAAAAAAAAACAGGGAAAACCACCAATCAGAGCAGCTGTCCGCCTTTCCTCCAGCGTGTGAATTCGACTTCGGTATGTAACGAGTGTCGAAAACCTAGCCACCGTGGGAACTAGAACCCTAGGTCCTCCCGGTCAGAGACGCTACAGCGGCTACTGAGCTATCTCGACCGGTCCTAGACCCGCCTGGTTAGAGCGTGTGGCGTAGCTGCTCAGTGGGCAGAGCAGCGGTTATTTTCACGGCGTGCGAGCGTGGAAGACGCCCCGGGACCGCGGCGCGGCGCCGCCGCCGTCGCCGCCGCCGCCGCCGGAGGAAATCTGATAGAGCGAAACCCGAGAGCGCCGCTCCACCCGCGCGGTCGCCTGCAGGCGCCGCGCCAGGCCCTGCGCTGCCCGGCCCGGAACAATGCTCTTCTCTGGGGGCTTCTCAAGACCAGGACCAGGGCCAGGATTTTCATCACTTATTTTGATGACCTAAAACATAGCCAAAAATGATCAATAAAATCCTCTTAAAGTGTTTTTAAAATCACTTAAAGCAAGGAAAAATGACGTAATTTTTTTTTATCAAAACTGGTTCGGATGAACAACTCAAGCTGTTGGATACGTTACTGATGGAATCGATGCTGCTTGCGAATGTTTGGTTTTGACTGTTCTTGTGCAGAAAAGCTTTGTCTTTGGTTATCCTGAAAAAAGCTGGACCGATAATGCTACTAATAGGCGTCACAGGAACCTTAGATTACACATTCATAACGGCTGACATTACAACTTCTGAGCGAAGAAATCGAATAGGCTTCTGTGGAATTCTGTGGAGAAAATTTGTTGCATCTCGTAAACATTACTTGAAGCATATGACATTAAAATTATATTAAAATCAACGGAATCAGCGAAAAATGCATTAAAAATGACGAAAAACGAAAAAAATGACTTATTAATTGAAATCGACGAAAAATGCAAGTAAAGATTACGTAAAATTGGCTATTTCCTTTTGTCATAACTTAAAATTAATTTCTACACTAAACGACATTCTTCTAAAGTGAAATGAAAAAAATGACATTTCATTAAAATCCGCCCCCGACTTATAAAAATAAAATAATGGAATGAGAAACATTACTACAGATGAGAACTACGTGTCCTTATAATTGCATTCCAGTATTGTTGACCTATGCTACCTAGATATAGTGGCTTCCTGCGAAGGGGCGGTGAGCCTTTGGTTCTGCCTGCCTTGCCAGAGCTTGCGCCGCTGAATCGCACCGGGAATATGTCTAGTTTCATAAAAGAAGGCTTGAACCTCCCGAGTTCGTGTTTAATTTGGCTACAAGGGAAAACCATTTCCATTAACTCATTAATTCCGTTGTAACATTTTTTATTGTCGCATTTTTTTAGAAGATTTTCTTTGTCCTTAAGCTCAAGAGGTATTCTTCGGACCTAGCTGTGAGTTATCACAACATATGACTGACTACAGCATAATGAGAATGGTAATTCTGCTGGCATTTTTTGTGGCCTACCAGAAGAAAATCTCCATACTCATTGGGAGATTCGAACTTTCTTTCTTAATCTGTATACTCTAAACTCCTTGGCTTCAAGGACCGACTCACTCTTATAGATACTTTGAAACACAGGTGGCTCTACTAATCAGTCGATTAACAACGACGTGGCAATTCTTATTGTAAAAAAATCATTGATTCCAATACGTAGATGTTGCTGGAGAATTTGAAGTAAAAAGAGTTCTTAATGATTTCTAAATGTCATGGGTAAGAATTGTAAATCGACGTCTTTCCTCTGCTCTGAATTTTCGCGCCTTCGGCAAGGGCTCGGAAGCGCTGCTGTCCCCTCCGGGTCCGCGGAGGCTGGGTCCGCGCGAGTGGCCCTGTGGCACGCCACGCCCGTTGCTGCCCTGCCCCCGGCAATTAGGAGAGGCAGAGCGCACGCGGAGCTCATGCAGCTGCCCCCGCCGCGCCGCGCCGCGCCACGCGCGCGCGGCCGCCGCGCCGGCCGACTCGCTACTGTTGACGCGTGCCTCTGCCGGTCACTTGCCAGCGGCGACCGTTCCGCCCGCCATCGCCGACGCCGTTATCGGGGGCGTCCTCGTGGTGCTCTTCTCACCTGCCTGGTTGACGTCTCTTTGCGACTCGACTTACTCGCTTCCTTTCGACGAACGATGCCGGAGTTTTAGCGAACGTGCGCATGCGTAATACGGCTTCCGGAACCCCAAAAGCCTCACAGAGCATTCTCTCTAGAACTTCGCAATCGTTCGACAAAGGAAGACTGGAAATCGGGCCTTGTAGAACTCTGACTGCTGAACTTACTTAAAACGAAGATAGGGCTTGTATAACCTGGTGATATGTGTATCGATCGAAAGTCTTTTTTAAAAACGTTAAGTCAGTGGTCCATGAGAGGCACCAACTCAGTTATTTTGTTTGTCAACATTAAGTTAAATAAATAATTATGAAATAAAACATTTTAAAGTTACATTTTTGGAACAATATTTTAAAAGTAATGTTATATTATGAAAGGTTTCTCAAGTTAAAAAAAAAAAATCAAAAATTGAAACAACTTTTTCTGTTGGCTTAAACAAAACACGTTAAAAAAAATTCTAAACACCCGTGACACAAATTCATCCAAATCCAGCCAATGAATCACGACCCAACACGAATTTATTTCGTGCTTGATTCGTGCGCATTTCGTGCGATTAGTAACGATCTGTGTAATATACGAAATTATTTAAATATGTGTAATAGTAGTTTTTTCTTATGAACCCACCCCCACCAAACCAAGTTTTCAAAAATGAGGCTTTGTGAGAATGCTTCGCATCGTCTTTCGACTGTCATTGCCTTCACTCCCTAACCATTCTTCATTCATCATTTCATCAACAACGCTTGTTATTTTCTTTTATATGGATTAAAGAATTCCGAGCTCTGTTATAAAATACGGCATCCCTATCAGAAACTGACGAGGGTATACTGCCACTGTACCTATGCCATTACGTTGTCAGGCTGCATTGACATTCTCTCAATTACAACTCTGTGTCATTGTTATTCTCCCTGCGACCATTTTCGTCATCCTCTTCGTCGTCTCTGTTTGTCGCCGCGGCTTCCGCTGCCCCTCGCAGGGCCCTTCTCTCATACGCGGCGTCTTCACCACATTCATCACCATCTTTCGCGTGTTGCCTTATTAGTGATGTTCTGTACCGAATGCTTAATGAATGTACCCTCGCTGTTCGCGGTATTTCGAGCTGTGGACGCCTTTTCTGTCAACGTTTCATTTTCTCACACCCACTAGAAACGTATTATTTCACATGTAAGTTCACTTTCTGTGTCACATCATCTGTGGAGGTCTAATTTCCCGTTCCAAAGCTATCCGTCGAGCACTGTTCTCTCACTTTGTCGCATGTGGTATTGTCATCGGCTCTGCCGACCACATTGCTCCCTCGTTCTTTCTTCGCGCTTTTCATTTGTGATCTGTAGGCTTTCACTGTACCATTAAAATATACTTGATTTACAAGTCAAAGCCGAAGCATTTAATATTTCAAAGCTAACAATTAAAGTTCAGATATTTCATAGACAACAAAGTAAAGATATTTCATTTCAGACACGCGAAAAATATTGTAACGGGTTCGGGGTCTCCTGTAAATTTTGCAGCGATAAATCGTCATTTATCAAAACAGTGTGTAACGGTAAAATAGTGTTGTGCACAGATGAAATCAGTGTCGTCGTCTTCCATTGGTGTGCGAAACCTGCAGTTCAAAGTTCGGCAGCCCGCTGATTCGCGCGTAGATAAGGCATTTTTCGAGACGTCTGCGATCTCTGGAGTCCACGTCACCGCGATCTCGTTGCGAGACGGCTGCAGTCTCCTCCTCCGTCTTCCTCTACCCGCCGCGAGTCGCCTCTGCCTGTCTTGTCCTCCTCCTACGCCCGCGGCGGCGGCGGCCGGGGCCCGGCGAGCGCGTGACGACGCGTGGCAACGCCGCCCGGCGGCCCCGCGCCGCCCCACGCCGCTCCGCTCCGCGCCGGTTACTGTGCACCCGCAGCTGGTGCTCCCTGAGGAGCCTGTGTGTTGATGCTTCTTCGCCTCGATCCCCCCTACCCCGCCCCCGCCCACGCCCCCACCTCTTTTCTCCGGCGCGCGGGTGGCGGCGTCTCCCTCGTTCGCGCGCCGCTCTCGCTGCCCGGCCCGGCCCGGCACAGTGCTTCGGAGTGACACAGACATGTGGGCGTAACCCCAGGGGCCGGGTGTCACTCAGAATGGTTCTCTCTGTCCCACCAGTGTTGAAACTGGTTTTCGAGTCTTGCGGATTTGGTCCAGGCCCACGGACGAAATTTGCGTTTTTTGTTATTATTTTTTTATGTTTCAAATGAAGAACAGTACATAAAATGCATGTATGTACTGTTCCTTTTGCGAACGATTTCGTGAGTTTTATCGAACGCTTATCGTGGCTTTTGGGATGGCAGAGCACTCGCTGCCTGTGTCTAATGTGATCCAGTCTAACGTCTATAACCGTTTTGTGAAGTTTCTGTTCATTTGATGTAAATCTGTGTGATTAGGGATGTCGCAATGATAGCTGGGGAGTTATTTGCCGTAATCTCCCTCGAGGAAAACCCCCTTATATACTTCCACCATTTTGGGTAGTTCATGAAAAAGAAATACAAAAGGAATTAATTAGGCTGTTAATTACAATTTTTCACGCAGTTCAGAGTACAATTCAAATTTCGCAATATTATCTTGGGACGGAGTGATGGGATTTGGCGCAGTGTTAACCTTGCAGTCTGTAGCAGCTTGAGTGTCAGCGACAAGGTGTTGGTCCGAGTTTCTCTTTTATGAGAGTTGATACTTCTTTGATGAGAGTTGAAGATACCCAACCCAAGCTCATGAAATCCTAAATAGTGAAAAGAATTCTTTTTTCCTGTGCCTCCTTCGCCTTTTGTGGATTAGTGTGAGTGTGAGTGTGCGCGCGCGCGCGAGGGTGATATCCTTTCCCTCCCGTCCTCGACACCCCCCCCCCCCCGCCCACACGACTGCCCGGCCGACGTGGCCTTGACCCTCCGGCGCGGGGGTCACATCGTCGTGGAGGAGGGGGGGAGGCCCCGCTACGCGCGAACGCCACCTGACTCACGCGCGCCCATTCATCTGCCGACGCCGTCCGCCTTCCCCCGCCCCCGCATCGTCGCTCTGCTCCTCCCCGCGACGCTCCTCGTTCTGCGAGTCGCGAGTGCCGGAGCTTACGTTTGTATCGGAGAGTGAAACTGCTCGTGGTTTCTAAACAAGGCGTCTGTCCGTTATCTCGGGTTTGCTTGCTTCTGTCATTCGCACGAAGCTGAACAGAGTGGCAGCATACACTAGGTTTGGAGGAGAGTCATCGTTCAAGAGAGAGTTTTGCAGCAAAGAGTTTCGAAAGGGGAAGAAAGTCCAATTGAATAAATAATATTAAAGCCCCTTGAATTTGAAACGGATGTTTTGGTTTTGTGAGGGACTTGACATGAAGCCTCAACATTTTCAAATTTTTCTCGAAAATGGCTCGTCATTTTTTCTTATTTTTCTCTCCTTAATTTTCTTTTCTTCATATTCCTTTTTTTTTTTTTTTTTTTCAAAGTACGCTTATGAAAAAAGCAGTTCCTATTGTCTTTGAATTCTCTGAAATTTCGAAAATTGAAAAAGTTACGATTTTTCGGTCTCGTCCATCAACTACAATATGGGAAATATAGATTATTTTCGTAATATCTGGTTTGAAAATAAGGTCATAACGTAATTTTGTTCAATTATTCGCAAATATGAGAAGTTTTCGCATAATTTAGCGCGCAATAAAATCAGTTTTAAAAACATGTTCCTAATTGTTTTCTTTAAATTTTCTCTGATAGTGCAAAAAACGCATATAAAAATGACTCAAGTTCGATTTTCGTTCAACTCTCTGAATTTTCGAAAATTGTAAAACGTTTTAAATAATATGCGATCGTATGAGCAGTAGTAGCCCCACTAGTCTGTGTACGGCAGTGATAACATCACTTTTTAGCGTCCAGCAATAATCTGCGACCATATTTGCACTCCATTGCCTTGATATCTCCATGACAGATTCGCTGGTGAAGAGGTTCACCTTGTTCCTCTCTGACTCCATAGACAGTTTTCGCGAAGAAATGTTGTTAGGAGTCCTGAAAGTATATTTTGAGGGACTGCACTTCACATCTTCCTAACAATTCACAGTCCCATGTTAATTATAAATTTTATGATTCTCTACAAAGTTTTATACAACATTTTTCAATCATCTCCTCGCAGTAGTTTCAACTCTGTTTAAAGATTTCGTGAAACTTTCAGTTATCTTCTTTATGGGATCATTCCATGGAAGTTCTTTACCAATTTTTAGCATAGAACGGTGCCCCGGTAGCGAAGCATAACCTTTTTCCATTTTATAAAAGTACTAGTAGTTAAAAGTATTACAGTATTGAAACAATTGGAATTTTCTGGATTTTTTATTCTGAAATAATGTTTACACCAAAGAATATCATTTTCAGAGGCGCTCCCAGGAATTTTCTTCCGGGGGTGGACCGGTGGTGTGAGGGATGCAGGTATAGTGTCCAGCCGACTTGATGTTTTCTTATGAAGTTTTAATTTATGCTGAATGTAAAATATATTTTTATTTGTTGACGTTTAGGTAATATTGTGAAGCTAACAGTTGATTCATTGAATGACTTTCGTTAGTATAGAAAATGAGTAAAAGTTATTTTACTTACACACTTACTTCGTAAGAAGAGAGAGTACGCTGGAAAACTGCGAAATTTGGCAGCAAAACTCTTATTGCCGGGTCCTGGTAACGAAAAAGTGGATAAATTCTCTTCCTATATACATAGCAAATTACTTCCTAAAACACGTGGTGTAGTCAGAATCAATGTTTTGTGGGTCCTTGATACCGAAAAATCATGCCTTTCTTTGTTTTCGCGAAACGTCTTTCTTTCTGTCTGACGTTCCGTCCATCTGCCCGTCTGTGCTCTGCGCTAGCACCTAAAGCCTATTCTCCCCCAAATTCAGCCAATTTTCTCCAAAATTGATGTTCCCCAATCGATCTGAACGAAGTCGAGGCTTTGGGAGTTTCAAGCGGATCTTTTGATTTTTGAGGGTCCTTTACGTGAATCCTCAAAGACATTTTCAAAATTTCCTCAAATGGCTCCAATCTTTTTTTGTCTTAAAAAAGCGTAAAAGACGCTTACGAGAATGAGGCAGATCTCATATTCATTAAAATTCCTGATTTTTCATAAATTGCAAAAGTGCAATTTTTTGGGGGCGTCTTGCCATAACTACAATATTGAAAATCGATTTTTTCCCTTAATGAAATTTGTTCTTTAATGACAGATCTCGAAAAAAGATCATGTTCAATTTTTCGAAAATACGAGTAGTTTTCGTGTAATTTTATGTTTAAAACTTTGTTTTAACAATATTTTCTTAAAAACGACTCCAAATGTTTTCTTCAATTTTTTTTTTCGAAGAAGAAGGGACGCTTAAAAGAATGGTGCATGTCTAATTTTCGTTTGAACTCTCTCAATTGTTTAAAAATGCAAATGTTTAAGTAATGCGAGAAAGTATGCGCTTTGTAGCACCTAGTGAGTTTTTTAATACATAATTGAATTCTGGAGGAAGGGCGTGAAGCTTCATGAGCTCCCCCCTTCTACCTATTTTGCATTAATCTGAACCGTGGAGGAGAAATCTCGATGGCTCTAATTATTTTCGTGAAGAAACATTTGCGAACTTCATATTACTGATAGGGAAAGTGTACACGCACGATGAGGCTACTTCAGGTATTGATTAGGATATGTGTTATCTTATCGAAGGCACATGGGTCGGTGAAATGCAATGTTTAAATAGAAATGATGACAATGAAAATATTTATTACTGAAAGTCGAATTCCAAAACATGTTTATATTCCTCGGATTATTTTTCTATCATCACACATTAAGATGTAGGGTCTTTAAAGAACTTTTTATCGTAGAGGTGAGTTTTAATTTATTGAATCATTGTATCAGAACTTTACAAAAAAAGACGGATTATATAATTAAAATAATTTAAAAATTAAATGTAATTTGAAGTGTGTTGTCTCTTCTTGCATAACGATTCTGAAAGAATGTCATTACCTTTCACAACATACAGAGGAATTGCTTGATGTAGGGGCGCTGAGAGGGTCTTTGGAGTATCCCGCCGATAACGCCCACGAAACAGACACACGGTGGTAGATTCGTAAAGAACGAACAAGTTGCAGTTCGTGCTATCAACCCTAAAATACGCGAAATCCGTCTATCGATGCCTCGTCCCACCTCCAACTCCCTCGCCAGCTACGGCTCGAAGTAAACGTCTTAATGCTCTTTCTATCCGTCGCTGTTGACAGCTTGGACGTCCTCTAGCGGCCGAGCGTAGCTCTACGATAACGCCATATCTTTGCCAGCCCCCGCTTCCCCGACCCCCGACGGCTCCCACCGCCGCCGCCGCCGCCGCCGCCGCCGCCCGGCCGGCCGCTAGTGCCCCCGGGTCTGTGTAGCCGTTCGCTTCGCTGTGCCTGTGCGTGTGTGTGCGCCTTGCGTGTGCGTGCTGTATACTCCGTGTTCGTCTGCTCGAATTGGTTGACGCGTGTCGTAGTGCCCGTCTGCTTCCTTGCCCGCGCCGTCTGCCCTGCAATGTTCGTGGAAGCCCTGCTGTGGTCGCCGCCGCAGCATCCGCTGGCCAGGCGAGCTTCAGGTAACCACGGGGGCGGCCCCGGTCCCGGCCCCGGCCTATGCCCGGGCCCCAGTGTCGCGCAGGGGCGACTGGCGGCTCAGGTGGACGCCAGGCGTAATATATGCGCACGTTTTCTTGAGTCCCGGAATATCTACCCCCACTCCTTTGCCAACATTAGTTAAATTGAGAATAGATGATAGCAACGAGCGTTGAAGACAAAATCAGATAATTAGAAATGTTCGCTCCACTATAATAGAAACTATTTTGCATTGAAAACGAACTACTAATTTGATATAAGATTTCATTTGTCAAAAGAACCAAACTCCCCACTCCTCTTTCAACTAGCGAAGCGAGAGCTCAAGAAAACTTGCACGGATTATAGCCGTGCTCCTAGTGTATTCTCCAAAGGAAATAATTTGTGTGCGTGGATTATCAATAACGTTTGAATTGTTGTATCAGCTTCTCTAGTCTGGTTCGTCTTCAGGAAATCGCGTAGTCACGTCATGGTACCTGAGAACAATGTTATACTGCGGAACTAAGGTTTTCGGATGCAAAGATGCTAAAGATAAAAAAAAAATATTTACTCAAAAGAATCTGTGCACATAAGTTGCCAGTGGCATAGCCAAAGGTGTGTGTGAGTGGTGGTGGGGGTCATAGGGCTTCAGCTTCCTCCCAAGCCGATGAATCATTTTCAAAAATTAAGTATTTACGTATTTTTAATACTATCGAAAAGCTAGTCTTAACATTTTAATATCGACGTTATAAATTAGCTAATAAAAAATTTTAATTTTACATAATTGAAAAATTTTTTACAAGTAAACATCAAGCCAGCAGGGCGATGACTACTACATCTATAGCGCCTCCCCTAGTCTAATGCACGTTGCTCCACTTTACATTAAATTTCGTAGTCGGGTCACTGATTTTATTCCAATTTTGGCGTTTGGTAATGGTTGAAACACCCAGTCATGATACTACGTACGTAGCCTATTCTCAAATTAATGTTGACACAAATGTCATCGAGTAGAATTTGGTCAGTTTATGATACAAAGAAGGAAGTTGCACGTTATGTTATGGTGAATGTACATCGTAGGCTCTAAGGGGCGTGCCAAGTTTGAAAAGAAAGGCAAGTTTTTCAAGTTTCTATAGAATTTTCTCTCAAAATTGTTGTGTAAATATATGCTGGATGTGTGTAGTGCACATAAAATTTATTCATATTACTTGCAACATGGGCGAGAATTCATCTTAGCTCTTGAAATAGGGGAGTGGCCTTAGTCACAAAAGAACCCAAGTTTTCGATTCTCACAAATGAAAAAAAAATATTTTGTTGAATACAAGGGCGATTTCTTTGGGCAATGCAAATAGATGATTACGAATAAGTTGGATGTTTTGATTTAGTATTTTGAGTTATTGTAGAAATCTACTACACACAGCATAGGTTTTGTTTTAACAAAATATTGTCAAATTTTTCCCCTAGGTGTCGCAATGCATTTAAATAAAGTCCATTGTTTTATAGCCTGCGTAGTAGTATTCAGGTTTTACCTTTCACTTACTCTGAGTTTGATACTGTGGCTCATTATGTAAAAACGATTATGGAAATTGACTCCTCATAAAATAATGGAAGTCTCATTTTACGAGTCCGGGCGGAAATGATTCTAGTTGAGATTGCATATCATTGAAATATCTTTTTTCCTACCTGGTTTTCAGGATTTCAGTTATTGAGCCAATCATTAATCCTTTTTTCCTCAAAGAATCTGATAATGATATGTCTCGTCATGCAATACTACACTTTCACATATCCAGTATTCTTTGATCCGAGTAGTTAAATTGGAAAGTTTTTAAAGAATGAACGTTCACTAAAGTATTTTTTCGTTTAAACGTCGAAGCGTAGCATAGTCATTACTAGGGCGGTAAATTTTAAATTTGACAATTAATCAGGTGCTGTGTCCATTGTCTGAATGCCTTAAAAAGTCAGTTGTGAGATTATGTATATAAGTTGTAGATAAATAGAAACTCCTCTGAACAAATTATTTAATGAAAACTCAAAAAAGATCACTATTGTTAACAATCGAAATAGCGTTAACTAAAAACCATTTTTAAGGTTTTCTAACAATTTTTTTATTTTCACATATGTGATAAATCATTAACACCCAACGTATTTTTTGCTCGAGGATTTATGGACGATTTTTATTATTACTTTGTAGTTTTGTGTTAGGTGTTTATTTATATCTCAATACCAGACCTCTAATTTGACGCCTTGCCGAATTTTAATTGTTTGTAGATATTTTCGTGGCATCTGGGGCATATTTAATCAGCGCATTTTTATCATTTTATTCCTTTTGCTACCTTTCAGATGATCGGTTAATGCCAATAGGCATAACTTTGTCATTATGAATATTTATTTTCCTATTTTCTGAAGCTAATAAATACACACTATTTCAAAAAGAATCATTTTCCTTCAAAAGTAATGCCAATAAATTATCAAAAAACGAGACCTTTCTATACCATGTTGGAAAGACACATGCATGCTAATTGCTTAAAACCTCGACTGGAATATATCTGACTGGCAGTGGGTAGGGTAGGGAGAGCTGTAACATAACGTCACTGGTCACGGGATGCCGTTGTGCAATGTATTGTCTCTCTGAGTGCGACGCAGATGGTGCGTTGATAAGCACTCTGCAATCAGATTGATTAACGTATTTCAGCTCTTTTTCTGGAACTCTTTGACTTAATATATTGGTATAGAGATTAACTCTGTAAAGTAGCATTATTCGTTTGGATCTATGAATATAATTAATGTTGCGATTTCCTAAAATTCTACATCATTCAAATTATCTTGCAAATAGATTAGAATTTTTGAATTGATATATTGATTTATTTCCGATATTTCTTATTTGCTTAGTGAAAAAAGCGTTATCCATTACAGAAATATTGTAATTCGTGCACGAAAAATTTAAAATGCACTAAACAAATATTTATGAAATGAATTATGACTAGAAAATCTAAAGGCTTTGTTTATTATTTTTCCATAGTTGGTTATGTTGGTGCTATGTTCGTTTAAAAGATGTTCTGTGTTCAGAGTCAAATACCAGTTGAAATTCTCCTTGGCATCGATTTCGACAAATAAGTCGCTTTTTCTCTTTTTTCATCATTTTCAAAGCATTTTGCTGATTTAATCGATTTTAATGTCATTATTAATGGTACTTGCTTCAAATAATATTTTTGAAACGCAAAAAATATTCTTCACAGAATTACTCAATAGCCTATTCGATTTGTTCGCTCAGAAATTGTTTTAACAGAAGTTGTGAGTATGTAATTCTTGTGGGGTATATCACTGCCATTGCCGGTTCGTCCGATTTCGGGACAACTAAAGGCAAGATATTGCCAGGTACAGAACAGTACAAACCAAAATTTTTTAAGCTGAGTTCACTCGAATGAAGGGAAGACGCCTCGATTACATTAGTAACGTATCCAACAGCCTGACTTGATCATCCGAACTAGTTTTGATTTAAAAAAATTACGTAATTTGTCTTTGCCTTCAGGGCATTTTAAGAGCATTTTATTGATAATTTTTGGCGATGTTTTAGGTTATCAAAATCCGCCCCATACTCATTACTAGACATCGGATGTTTAGGCACTAAAAAATCGTCTTTTAGGCGCCTAAAAAGGCACTGAAAAAGTCAAGAATAAGGAGGAAAAAGGCACTGTCATAAGTTACATACACAATAAAATGGAAAATTGTAATTTTTGTATATATTATTTTGTAAACTTAAATGCACAAAACCAGTTCGTATATTTTAATGTAAAACTAGATTTACATATTTACAACTCTTCTACATTTTATTCTTAATAGTTTCCATTAACCAGTAATATTTACATATTACCAGTAACTTTTCAAGGATCACAATTTCAAATTTGCGACGACTGGGAGACAAAATCAGTTTGAATGCGGAGAAGGATATCTGAACGATGTGACTGGCATATATTTTAGCAGTCCAACACTAGCAACACTGAAACCTTCTGGGAATTTATATTTATTTCCACTTAAAATTTCGGTTCCCTCGGCGTATTGTCAATCGTCCATGTTCTCAGATCATGGCTAGTATTTGTGAAATAGGGAAATGGAGAAAAATCAGTTGGTGTACTTTCAGGAATTCTCTCGTAATTTTAAATTTCAAGACGTGAATTGAAGGTTTCATAATGAATGGTCACGTTGGACCATCGCCGATTTTCCGTTATCTTAGCATTGTATATAAATATACTAAATAAAAGGCAAAAAAGTCCTAAAAAAGGTATTTATGCAAAAAATAGGCATTTATGCTAAAATAAGCAAAAATAAGCATTATAAAATTCCGTCAAATGTCATCATTTGTCATGATTCGTGGACATATATTATCAGCCTTTAAATAAGTTCTCTAGAAAAAAATAGGCATTTCCCTAAACATCCGATGTCTACTCATTACGAATGATCATGCTCCTGTGGCGACACATTTCTTTTCTTCTTCTCTCATAGGGATGCGGCATTGATGTGGATCTTGGGAAAACATCGAAGTTTTTATAAAACCATTTATCATCGTTATTTTGAAGCCGATGTTTTTTTACATCGATGTTGCGTGTTCGATGTTTTCACTTGGTTTATGTTTTGAAATGAAAAAGCGCTATCATAACAAAATTCATAATTAATTTTCAGATATCCATGATTTGAATATTTTTCATACCGAAGTGACCAAGGGGAGAAAATAAAATTGATTTTTCGTCAATAAAGAAGCGTGAATTATTTTTGAATTTTCGAATCAGATATACAAAGTTTTGTTAATTATACTGATTTGTTGACTTGACTTTTTTAGATAAATCTCAATCAAATTTAATAAATGAGATCACTTACAAATTAAATTATCGCTGCGCGGGTACTAAATACTTAATTATCCAGTTTTATTAACATCGCCCTCATCATTTTAATTTTGAGCATCGGCGTTTAGAAACATGGATGTTTTGTTGTCGATGTCGCATCCCTAGTCTCTCGTGGGCCATCGTACACGAACAGGTGGATGCACGTTTAGCCGTCAGGGTCGCCGGGAGTGTAAATGGGGGGGGGGGGGGGGTTGCGGAATCCCGGGTCTCTTTCAACGCAGCTGGGAGTGGTGAGTGGGGACTGGGTACCTGTAAGAACCGCTGCGGTGGTTGTGGTGGCGGGGGTGCTGGGAGAAGGGCCCGCCAGATGGGCAACGGTTGATGCTCCTCCTCTTCCACCTCTCAGGTTACTCTCCCTACGCTGTTACTTTCGGCTCTCTTCCCAGGGGTTGTCGAATTGAACTCACGATGCATGGGTATTTATTGCGGTTCCTTCCATGTAGAACTTTCCTCCGCAGTGAGCATCTCATCACCACTATCCTTATTTGTGTGGCGACTTCAACACAGCGACTCCTCGCTAGTTCCCTTCCATTGGGCATCGGTTTTCGAAACTCGATCATCGACGTAAAATTGTGTGGCGTGTGAAAAGGCGTGCGACAGATTTCTTCTTTGTTCTCGCGTTTCCAGTGCCTCTCATTTCACCATTGTTCCGCTACCACAACTAGCATTTATTTAATTAAAAGAAGAAATCAACACCACCAGTGCAAAATACCTACAAAGATCACATAACCATCCAAATAGTCTAGCCA
The DNA here is from genome assembly GCA_011170035.1 of Teleogryllus occipitalis. Lineage (NCBI taxonomy): Eukaryota > Metazoa > Arthropoda > Insecta > Orthoptera > Gryllidae > Teleogryllus > Teleogryllus occipitalis. The sequence goes on along the minus strand of BLKR01001458.1, from coordinate 240,812 downwards.
TCATCTTTCAAGACAATAGTGACACCATCAGACGACTTAAACGACATCATACTTTAGACCTTGCATATCGACTGTAAATTGTTCATTTTAGAAATTTTGTGTTCTATGTATTATCATTGTACATATCTATAACTGTATATTTATCAAATCAAAAATTTAGTGCAGCTTTGTAACTATTAATAATGTAACATTAGTGGAGTACGGTCAATCGACTTTACTACTCTCAAGTACTAGTTTACACAGATTTATGTAATTTTGACAAATGTTTGTTCACAAACAAATTGCAAAATAAAATATAATTTAAAATAATCAATGTTATACTCTTTAGTGTTTCTTTAACAAATTTAACTTACTTTTATTAGAGAGTGTCCGGAAAGTTGCTCATTGTTGTTCGGATCTCTTATTTTTCGGATCTGTAAGTCTTTGTGTAGTGTTGCGTTCGTTACGTACCAGGGGGCATTTACAAATTTTCTTAAGGCTATTGACTGGAAGCGTTGTAATATTTCACTGTCCGAATTTTCCCCAAAGTTGTATGCCATATGTCCAGACTGGTTTTAATATTGCTTTGTACACAATTACTTTGTTTGCGATGCTTAAAGATTTTCTTCACAGTAGCCAGTTTAACCTTTTAAGTTTTAGGTCAAATTCCTTTCTTTTATCCTTGATATGTTTTTTCCGTGAGAGTCGTCTATCCAGAGTAAGTCCAAGGTATTACGCCGAGTCATTTTGAGGAATAGATTACGATTCGTTTTTTTTAGATGGACATGTATGTAGCATTGAATGTGCGATTTTAGCGATAATTTTCCAACAATAAGAAAGAAACAAATGAACTCCTTTTCGTATTAAAAGTTGGTGACATTTCAAAGTTTTGAAAAGATTACTTGAATGTTTCAATAAATGTTGTAAATGTTTTATTGAAAAGGCTGATTTAATAACCAATTTAATTCCGCTAACCAATCTTTTCTGATGGAATAAATTTTCGAGTCTGTACTAGACGGTTCGTCGGGCCATTCATAAGTATCGTTAAGATAATGTAAGTATATTGATCAATTGAATATGGACAATGACAAGTGATTTATTTAAAATAAATTAAACATTTCAAACTGAAGTGAAAAACGTTTCAATACTATCTTGGCATAGTTTAAATGTTTCTCCATTATCCAGCATACAATTAAGTTTATTTTGTTGTAACATTTCTTTAAATAATTTTTTCAGAACCAAATATTAATCAAAATTTTTAGGTAGAGATGCTTATTATAAAACACCACTGATTAACATCAGTTTTGCTACTTCGTTCAAGGCGGTTGAACTCTCTGCACAGCATTTTGGGAAAATGTATGACTGGAAGAGTGGAGAGACAGATTGTCGTCATCACAGGGGATCGCGGATTTCAAATCTTATTTATCTAATCGAATCGAGAAAGGAATTGCGGCGAAAGTTTTCCGTGAATTTGAACGAGACCGTCGGTATATCTAGTTGTTTTACGAACGTAGCTCAAACTAATTTCTGAGAGTGATTGTCAGGCCTGTTTGGGTCGCACCCCCTGGAGCAGGCGCAAGTGCCTGCTCGGTTGTGGGGAATCGGGGAGCGGAACCTCCGATGGCGGCCGTGGCGGTCAGGGTCCCGGCTGATCGCAACATCGTTACGTATGAAACGTCGCGCACCAAGGACCTCCCCGTTTATGTGATTTTCCCTCCTGCCGCCTGCGGGGGAGCGACCTCACCCCTGATGACGATTTTCCGGACTAATTTGCTCGGGGAGGGGGTTCGCTGGTGGCGGGCGCTGAGAGAATATTACGAATGTCGATGTCATCCTAGACCGATAGACTGATACGACTGGCAAAAATGAACTTTAAAGTTAGTAGTTGCAATATTTGTAATAAAAGACAGAAAATGTGATTATGAAAAAGAAAGGGATTTACACTCCCAAAAGATTTATTACATTCCAGTAACTAATTTGAATAGGGTTCCAAATTGTGTAGTTTGCTTGTCTCGAATGTATTACGTTTTCCTATGGGGGGAGGGCAACGCAATAGATTGGTTAGAAAAACATTCTCCTGTTTCCTCATATTCTTAACTACTTACGATTTTCTTTACCAATGACATAAAATGAATTTTATAATTTAGAACACCCATATTTGGTTAATCGAAACTTGTGACTAAAAATACTTGGGCAATCGAGGATGGATTGTTTTATTTAGTGACACTGTAGTTACCGGTTTAGTCAAGTTTGCAGGTATAAATCTCTTATCCTTAAATGGGTTTAGAACTGTTTGATCGTATTATATTTTCATCTTCGATATAAACAATTTGAGGATCCAGGTAATTTTTCAGTATTTTGTTCATTTGCAATTTGTTTACGTACACAACAGTTAAGCAAGTAGTCTATTGTACATTGGATCCAGATAGTGAATGGGAAATTATCTGCTAGAAATGTAACTCATACTGCTCTTTTTCTGATAAATAGTCGGTTGTAAAAATAGTTGTATTGTCATTTATTGCAGAATAACGAAGATGACGGGGAATATATTTTGCTTCGACTTCAAACGATTAATTCTGAGGAAATTAACAAATTATCTGTGAATACTACGGACTGAAAGTAACTCTTTCCCGATACTCGAATAAATTTCACAGATATGCTAATATTTTTTTTCACGATCTTTGTAGTATTGTATACTACAGTGTTTGTAATCTAAAGGATTATAGACTGTTAAATTGTGCGGAAAACTGCTTCATAGGTACGAGGAGTGGGAAACTGCAGAACTTTAAAAATCAAAATAACTTTAAGGGGCATATGATTTTTTCCATTGCCCACTAATTATACTCAACACGAATATTTTTTTTATTAGCAGGATGTTAATTGCTTTTCTGAGAAGCAATAATAAACGTTAAGTGAAGAATTTCTGATAATGATGCCGTTTGAAAATATATTTACTACTTTTGTGACTTAGTAAAATAGAATATGTTTTGAATTTCTCTTAAACTAGTTGAATGTGCCGATGCTGTCAACTGTTTTAAAAGTATTTTCGTGAGTTTAAAATTTCTAAGTGGTATGCACAGCTTTGTTCAAATAAGTTCTTACTGTCTCTGGCAGTGGACATTCTAATGAATCGTAGTAGCTAATGATGTTATACTTCCGTTCAAAAATTCCGAACACCGAATGTCATCTCCATACGGGAGATAACATTGTATGTTATCTCCATACGGGACATGAACGGATGATATTACAAATTGTAATCTACGTAAAAAATTGTTGCAGGTATAGATGATGCGAAAAGTTAGAATTTAAGACAGCTTCGTTTCGTACGCTTTTTTTGCTAATACGCATAAAAATGCACAAAGAGGTCACACGTAAGCTGTTCTTCAGTCTTCTTCGCTAATAGGATCATTTTCAGTTCCGAAAATTCTGTCGCAAAATCTACAACTTAATTTGATTCCGCGGGTTTACATAGATATAATTAGGTGGCGTTTGTGTAATTCTTTATCTTTGCACTAAGATCGCAGCGTGAAAACACGCAAAAAACACGTTTTTGGTTATTTCTTAAAATTTTCTGGTCGGATCCGTTCCCCATCAGGAGAACGAGATGCGACGAATGACACCTCATATATCTCGATTGGTGCACTGGAAGTGGTCTAACTGTGAGTAACGTCATCGCACGCGCGGACGCGCGCGCGCGCGCACACACACACACACACACACGCACACGCACACGCTCACACGCACACGCACACGCTCACACGCACACGCACACACGCACACGCACACACGCACACGCACACTCAGATACTCTGTTAATCAAAAACTGTATAGAGATTACACTATTATTGTTATTATTATAACAGTAAAAGTTCATGATATTATTTTTTACTAGTGAGAACCCGTCAAAATTTGACGGTGAGATCTGAGATAATTGTAAAATACTGTACACAGACTAATGTTCACAATATATTGCATTGTTTGGATCTTGAGGGTACAACGAAGATATTCGGTGATGAGTTCCAAAAATTTTGAACACGTATGGCCCATGACCAGGTGGCAATGCAATATCGGCACAAAAGATATAGCACTATTATACTGAAGGATATTATTTCTAAAGTTTTTTGTTGTGTCATCATCTCCTATTACCAACTGTTTGATTTCTTCTGGCATATTACTCGAAGGTAAACTTATTTTCCCATTTAAGCAACACAGAGTAAATCGTTTGCAGAATTTCTCTCACATGGAAAGTACAAAGCAGAACAAAATTGACATTTCATAGACAATGACCCAATAGAAAACCAAATGATCTCACTATCACGACACCTACGTTGACTTTCTCTTTCCCTGCGTCCAGTTAATGTACGTTTGCATCTTTTGGGGCGGGTGGACAACGATTCCGAATTCGACATAACCTGTAAACCACTTCACTAAAGTACAACCGAGCAAAACCCACTGTGTTCTCTACAAAATACACCACAGAAGCAAATACATGCAAACTGTCAACACCACAATGAAATTATTACTCTGAAACAAAACCTTGATGAATTTTAAACAAATCTCAACAATCAAAACAAAACATCAAGCATCGTGGACTCATGTATATCGATTTTGAAACTGCCACCCTTTGAAATAAAACAATTGACCATTGATAAGCGTACTATTAAAGAATGATTTAATTTATTAATTTACACAGTAAATGTTGGTGAATCAACACAAACAATATCTGATAACACATCTAGGGATCATATTCTTTCATTTAAAAGAAAAAATACAACAATCGGTTCAGTAGAAGCTCTAAACGAAGCCATTGCAGAATACCTTATTTTTTTAAATATATAGATATTCATTGCGAAGATAAAAGTATTAAGAAAGTGGAATTCTATGATTCTTTTTCTGGAGTGTAGGGATACCTGTGAAGAAAACATGATAGATTATAACAAAAATCAGAGATATCTTGGAGATGCCGAAAATTTGTAAACTTCTAAAGGTTGAAATTTGAAGCACGCAACAGAAGGAAATAAGTATGATGGTTAATGAATGAATGCATGTACACAAAACGGCTTTTTCACACGATTTTTTGACCGGGAGCGGTGGCTCAGTGCATCAATTCACGTCATTCAGCGCCCCTGACCGGGAGGTTCTAGGTTCGAGTCTCGACGGCGGCGGGATTTTCGACTCTAGCTTTTCAGCTAGCTCGAATTTAGTTACCGTCTGGAGAAGAATTCAAGCGGCTGGCTGCTCTGATCGGTAGTTTTCGTGGTTTCTCCAATCAACATCAGGCGAATGCCGGAGCAGTACAAACGGACCGCGCGCGATCTTTCCTTCCTCTTCCTTGTCATATTCTCACATCCTTACACTCACGTACTTACACTGACATACACTACACTACCACACATCCCGGGAGACCGGTCGGGGACTTACAACTTGACCCGGCTGGGGCGGTGCCCCACTGGTGGGAGGTACCTGGTTGGGGAAAGTCCCGCTAGTCGACAGTCAGTCGGCGCCGGATCTCGCCATCCAGTGGGGGAATATCACAGCCACCTCCAGATGAAAAAACATGCACTACCCTTACATGACCATGCGCCGGGGATCACTAACAATCAACCAATCACACGGTTTTTGGCGTCGGTAAATCAGTTTACATTCTTATATTAGTTGGAAAAATAGCTTCATCGAAAGATAGTTTTATCAACATGAAAGCATCATAGGTATTCTACAGGAAATCGCGCATTTCCGCCCAGATAAACAACTTGTGTTCATCATACTATCAGCAAACTCATAAATAGCCACTCTACTGATAATTTTTTCAAAGTTCTGATTTTTTAATCTAGTATCCTGTACTCTCAGGAAATCTCTAAGTGTATTAAGAGAATCCACCAAAAATCCACAAAGTATGAATTATGTACCAGTATCGCAGAAGTGGTCTTTTTGAAATAGACATTAAATAAATTGAAATCGCTTATACCTGCAATTAAAAAAATATGCCCGGTAAAATAAAATTTCAAAAAATGCCTTCCTTTACGATTGCATATATACTCGCAATTTTTTACGTTCATTGCATATATACTCGCAATTTTTTTGCATGTTTCAATTCAGCCGAGTTTCTGACATAAGAATAGTGGAATATGCAGTGCGAAATATCTTTTTCAAAAGTATTATATTGATGTACTTGGAAAATTTGATTCAAGAGCAAGTTTTACTGTAACGCTATTTTGTTTTCAAATAAATAGTATTGCACTGAGCATCCATGTTTTAGATTCGATTTACATATGGATTTAAAGGTGTTAGATATGTTGGATGACTTGAATGTAGAACAAAGCTTATGAAGCAAAGTATTAAACCTGTGTATACATGTCATTCCGTGCAATTTATTGAAATAACGACAGTATTTAAATTATTTATCACGAGGGTTGTTATAGTATGCGCTTAATGTTCCTTCCAATGGCTGAATATCGTGAATTGCTCTTTCGAGTGATACAACAGTTCATTAAAGACATAGCAAAAATCAAGGGAGCTCCTTTATAACTCTTCAATACCTCTTAAATAAACCTAATTTTTGTCTTCATTTCTACCCCCTGTTTTATTAATAATCGCACCATCTCTAGATGCACGTGCTTCCTAATCCTCAATCGCACTCTGTGTCCATCCTTCGCCATCCTTGCCCCTCTTTGTTTGCGATATTCGAGCTCTCGTCCGCCGTCACGTACGTTCAATTCGCGCGCCGTCCCCCAGCTGCGTATCGATTAGTTCCTCCCCTTCCTCGTTTTCGTTTTCTCTGTGTATTTTGCTCTGCCGCCGCGGTAAACATCCATCGTCAGGTACACATGCCGATACGTTTAATACGAGACGCATTGGGAGCCGCTGGTTGCCACCTTAGGGAGTGAATACGTGCGAGTGAAATATTGATAGAAGACGCCGTGGATTCACGGTTTTGCATGCCTACATGGATTTTGGATTGAAGATAATGTCATGTTCACCTCAGCGATTTCGAGGGAAGCTTTCCTTACGCTGTTTCGAAACGGAATTGAAGTTCACCTCTTTTAGTGTATAGCTTTTATAAAAGTAAATGTTCTGTTCATAACAGAATGGTAGTGATTGATGTAGTTGTTATTTGATAGAAGTAAAGCGAAGTAGTACACGATCAGTTTTAATATGTTGGGAGAACCGAACCGAATGATTACCCAATCTCCGAAATATAAGAACTATATTTCCGCTCATTATTAAACTGTGAGACAGTAAACATATTTTAAGGCAAAGATGCTCTCACAAAACAAGTTCAAGTTCTTTTAAATAGTAACATCTACTAGAAATTGATCATCCGATTTGTTTGGAAATGGCGCACTCTTGTATGCTCGCCACCAAACAATTTAACATCTTGAATGTTTTTGTTTATAATTCTTTTCACTTGTTAATGTGACAAAAAATTAGGAACCTGCGGGATGTACATCTCTATTTCTTTTTTTTTAATGAGTTCCGTTTGCAGGTATTAACATACTGAATTTCCATATCTCATCTTTACAAAAAAGTAAATCTGAATTGCAAAAATTCTTAACGATGATATCAAGGCACGCGAATGTTAATAATTAAAGGCTTCTGCGTAAAGCTGATTCCGCCAATATTACATTCTGTAAAAACATTTAGAGAAAGGGCTCTTAGAATACTGCCCGCTACTCGACCTTCCAGGAGATTCTGTAGGCATTTTTTGTCCTCTGACGTCATCCTTTTCAGCTGGGCTCTCCGTACACAATAGAGTACATTTTCTGCACCAGACAGTATCCTTCGACTTCAAAAACGTTTACATAAAAACCTCAACAGAAACAAGGAATCGAGGAGTCGAAGGAAACACATTATCTCTTGATGCGGTGAGGTTTTCGGCCGAGGCGGGTTTGTCGCGCATTTTGCGGTGTGACCCGGCTCCGTGACAGTAAAAAAGACAGTGGCCAAGGTGTCCTTGCAAGGAAAGGAAAAAGTGCGAAGTGAACTCTCTTCGGCTGCAAGCTACTCGTAGTGAACTTTTCTTCCCCTTTTTAAATGTTCGCGGTCTGGAACTTCAGTTTGTCGTACAGGGTCTGTTAGTTTTACCTGGCTGTCACTACGTCATCTGATTCTTAAATTACTGGGTATTTCGATTCTTTTGCATGGTATTCCATTTCTTTATAAATATTTTGCAGATTTCAACATGTTTGGGTGAGAATTCAATCGGTATCCTTGAATAAGGATGAACAAAATTTCGTCAGTTTGTTTTGGTTGTATTTTAAAATATCCACAACAAATATTTATGCAATACATTGTTTCATTCGAAGCAAATCCGTAGAGTAAAAAACATTAATCGTGTGTGTGATCTATTGAAAAGACATTTTCAAAAATTCTTCTGTGCTGACATTTTGAAAATTATTTCGATTTTTATTACATTTTGTTGTTTGAATCTGTTGCAGTGCCGGCCATGGATCTGGACGCGTTGTACGGAGATTACAACCTGGAGGAGCAGGATTTTTACGCCGCCAGCCCCATGAAGTCTGTTCGATTCCCGCGTAAGGTGAGTGAGCTGGAGAAATGTTTACTCGACAAATTTGGTTTTTCATGACGACAGTTTCTACCTTATATTTGAAAAGTACTATTTGTCATTTATATTCTGTATAAATTAGCTTTCTACGGTTATACGTTCTTTCTACGTCCGTGATTATTGGAAGATACGATTATTGTAAGATCGTAAGTCTGTGGGTGTTTATGTACAGTTCTGAACTTACCATTGCAGGCAAGGAAATACCAAGACAATGTTTCTTTCTTATAGTATTTTAATTTTTGACTTGCATCTACTAGTGAAATTAGGTTTTAAGACAATCGATTAAATTATATAAATATAGTACGACACGTAACATTATTTGCGACCTAATTTAGTTACCAAAAATTCTAGAGAAGTTTTTAGACAAATGCCCAAGTTTTTGTACAACGTCTTTTAGGAATACCTAATATGAAATAGTTGGTAAATAGTATTTCTTGACAATAACGCAGATTATTGATTTTGTCAATCTTTTATGCCTCATTGACAAGACCTTTCCATGGAATTGATTTTTTAATTTATGTATTTATTTATTTATTTATTTAATGTATTAATTAATGGTGGCATTAACAAGCTCTTGTACACATCTTACAATGATGTGATAATTTATACAACAATTCACTTAAATATACTAACAAAATTATTATTAAATCACAACTATAGATCATAGACCATACGTATGGAGATATAATGTATATGTATATATAAATATTATTATCACTTAATCAATCATAAATTTATAATTCTCCAAACTATCCTTGAAGGCGTTTAGGATTTCCTTTTCTATACAGCGTGCGGGAAGTGTATTCCATGTATTCCATGGTTTACAATGAAATGAGAACATTGTCCTGTCCTTGTTCTTTCTTTCACCAGCTTTATCGTATGTCCTCTAAGTCTAAAATCCGTGGCTTTTCTGAAAAAGTTGATAAATCTAGGAGTGTTTTTACACAATTAATTCACTTATCAGCCTCACTCCCCCTCCCCCACTTTCTCACCCTTCCCCCGCTTGTCCTTCCCCACTCTCTCACACCTCTGCATTGCTCTATTTCGTTAAAACCCGAATGGTTCTGATCTAGCTAGTCGCATCCCACACCATCTGATCTGCCAGATGCGACGCAGGCCTCCTTACTCATCGTGCTTAGCTCCAAGCTGTACTCTCCGCCTCGAAGCGATTTTCGCTGCTTTGCCCCACACCCTTCTCCACTACTCTCCCCGCCCCGCTGCGTGTCGTCCAGCGTTGGCCTGGAGACGCCACCCTGCGCCGCGTCGCGTCGCGTCGCGCGGAGGGTGCGTCGCCGTTCCGCCCTGCCAGCCCTCCACCGGAAGTGCGCACGGGGACGCGGCCCCCTCCGCCCCGCGTCACCACGGCCCAATAGAAGACCTTCGCACCGCGGTCACCTGCCCGCGCCCCGACCACCTTGCGATGCGCGGAATTTGCCCGCGATGCGCAGCTGTTTTCGCTCGTAGCAGCGACAGAACCGAACGAATATTCATTTAGGGGCATCAAAAGTCTCGAGTGACTCTCAGGACAGTACGCGAATTGCCCCTCAACTTCCTTCCCCCCAACTACATTTGTAATGGTTGCGTTATTCCATAGTGGTATTAGAAAGAGTAAACATTTTTTTATATTTAATACGCGTTTTTTAATTGGAGAAAACTTTTCACGCGTCAGTTTAAGAAAAACGGCTTGATTTTCTTCCTCATGACGAGTTAGTATTCTGATACTTTGTAAAATGAATTTTCTTTAAGATCGTTCATTCGTTTATCATTTCTATTTACCAAGCATTGCAATTTTAAAGCAATAGAACTCTTTCTGTGCAAAGTGTTGTACTAAAATGTACTGGATCAACAAGTACTAAATGTTTTCTTCTTAAAATTCGAGTTCATCGGGCTCCGGAGAAAGAAGCCAACGTGGTTTTAAGAGGTGATTTCCGTTTGCTTGTAACGGGCTGGCTGGAGCTGTCAGCTTGACGCCGGGTCCGTGCGCGCTAACCGGTTGCGAGTGCATTACGCCTCGTGTTGAATTGCAAAGCCCGAATGCACCGCTGTGAAAATCCGCCGAGTCGCGTCGCTGACCGCTTCATGCTCGGCTGTCGAGCGGCCGGCCCGCAGAAGCCGCTGCGGTTTGTCACTTCGGAAGAAGCCAATCGCTGCGCAGCTCTGCGCGACGGGCACCGTCTTCTGTTCCGCGAAGCAAGAGGGGGTGGGCGCTCCCCTTGTCGCGGACGCACCTTCCTGGAAGAACTCATTTGCAAAAGTGCGCCCCTCCGTTAATCACAGCTGCCCTGGAACTGCCAGGCGCGCGCGCTTGCGTACACGCTTCGCGAAATTGTAAAATATACTTCTCTACCTCTCTGCGCTGGTGAATTCTTTTTTTCTTTTTTCTACTGTGAATTTTGAATATTTTTATTTCCTAGGGCTTTTATCCAGCCTACTGCCAGTTGCCCTGTACGTCCCAAAACGACGCACATTCCACCCCACACACAAACACCCTTGCGGGCTCCTCTGATCTGGGGTCAGCAGAACGCGAGGCCCTCCGCGACAGCACATACATGAGAGACGGGATAAACAACCATGCCCAAAGTGGGAATCGAAGCCGCGATCTTCGGACCGAAGTGCTGTGTTGGAACATGCTCTTAACCTCCTCGGCCATCCAGATCGGCGAATTTTGAATATGTCAAGAATATACATTGCAGTGAAATTAACTGAGCATTGTAGCTTCAACGATGTGAAGTAATAGATGTGATAGACATGAAGGTGCTGTTTCTTTGAAGAAATTAGGTTCCTTTCAAAATGTTGCTTTGGAAGAAATGTTCGTGGGTGTTGGTAGATTCATATTGAAGTTCGTGAATATAATAAACTTTTTTTAAAAATAAGATATTAGTGTTACTTTATTATAATATGACTTTTAGGAGTTTCGTGGGCATTTTTTATTTTCTGTGTAGTTTTTAATTTCGTCGTGTCAAATAATCCTTTATTTTGTGCCCGTTATTCCAAAAATTCGATTTGAGAATCAACTTTAATATGTATGAATTTATATTAAAAATTATCGTGTCCTATATGTTACAATTAACAAAACATTTATAATAATTACATGCAGCTATCTTATTTTTCAGCAAACTCATTTTCAATGTACGGATATTGTAAAGCATACATGCCTGGAAACGCATATATAGTATTAGGTACAAAATTATTAAGGGAGTAACACGTTGCGCACGCAAGCGTAAACACAGTGTATGAATCTGAGGGACCGTCATAATCGTAATGTGCAGATTTATTTAATGTTCACCTTATAAGAGCAGTGAAGAAGTTGACAGTTAGGGCTGCTCAAATGGGCGTGCCGTGGTCCGTTGCTCGAGTTAACCCAATGGGTGGCAACGGGATGCGATCAGCTCTAGTCCTGTGAAAGGCGAGTGCCACGTCGGCTTCTGCAGTGGGCCACCGCAGTCTAGTCCCAATTTTTGCATTTGAGCCGCTGGTCTGGTAGAACGTCGGCTGCCAAGAAGCAAGTGGAAAAGAGGCAAGCGCTTCCTTCCGTTGAGAGCAGCGGAAGCGGCGTGGGTGACGCGTGCAGCGCCCGCGGATGCACGCCTTGCTGACCGCCTCCGCCCCCGCCCCCACGACTCAACGGTCGCCGCCGAGGCGCCCTCTGCCTGCCCCGCGCTCGTTATTGTTGGCTCGTTATTGTTGCGGCGGACTTGCGAGGGGGCGTTGTCAAGTGGAAAATCACCTTACGAGTGTGCTTCCAGTGGCTAGTATCTACGGAACTCGCAACGATTTCAAACATTGAATTGAATTTGCCTTATTTTACGTGGCGAGACTCAGGCCATGAGGCCTGCTCTTCCGTCTGACCACGCAAATTTCGTTACACCCCTTTCACCAACCATGGGAGAAAGGTATTACTTGGGCGACGAAACAGGCGATTTGAATTTAGCTCAGAGGCATCATTTAGGCTTGAGGATCTTTTACATGCAGTAAATGTACTAACATGGGACAGCCGGCTTTACTTCCCCTCCGAAGGAAGGCGTACGAAGGATTTTTTCGCCCTTAAAAATCCACGGCTTCGATCGGGTTTGAACCCGCAAACTTGGGTATAGCAGACCGATACGCTAACCGCTACACCATCACCGCCGCAACATGGTTGCCAGACGCAAATCTAAAGAATGGCAAACATGGCACATGCCGTGAGCGCCCCTTACAAAGGGCGCTATGTAGTGTACTTGTATACACGCTAAAACAAACAACCACTACCCTAATTTGAAGCAAACTCACGGAGGCGCAAATTCTATGCTCTCCGTGGGCGCCTGAATACCTAGATACGCCTCTGGTGGTGTCCATACCGGATGATGTAGAAAAATCTGCAACTTGCGATTCACGTGTGGAAATGATTTTCGATGTTAAGACGGCTTCGGCATTCGCCGAGCAGCGGGCTAGTGCTCACCCAATCCAGAGTAGCTGACGCAATCGCCGAATGTTCGCTCACTTTGATGTGTCCCAAAGACCGACACGTGGTGGGTAGGACGAATACCGAATGTTCGTCAATCGGCAAATAGCAAGCAACTCATCCACACTACTCGAGATTCGGCGAGCGGTTGCTCGCTGTTCGCCGAATAACGAATGTGTGGAGCCGCCTTTAAACTATTTCTCAGGATAATCTTGTTGACATAAGCTTGTTGAAAAATAAGTGAATTTCTTTTCTCTAGGTCTCTTACTAAATGTTTTTAAACTAATGTAAAAAGGGAAGAGGGCGCATTAAGTCTTTGACTAATTACAAAATAAGTATTTTCCTTCTATGAGTGGGGCAAGCGAAAAATATGCTCTCCTTCAAAGGAAACCCATATTTGCTGAGTACATGTTATAGTTTTATTACATTAGTAATTAACAATTAGTACATTACTTCGTAATAGTAACAGCAATTATATTTAATTTGTTAATTTAAAAATAAAGTATAATCTAATAAGGTCATTAAACGTTATTTTCTGTATTAAACAATAATTAATAGTAATTAAAGTTTGAAATTCGAAATTTTCAATTGATATGTTAATTTTAAAGACTTAAAAATCATTTTGTGGATGAAACAAATATAACATGTAAAAGGAAGCTTTCGTTGTTAATTTTGTTGTTTGTAACGAATTAATCTGTTAATTCTCTAACAATATCTGCGTTTAATATAATTCTTAATGCCATCAAAAAGTAAATCCAATGTATACTCCGTAGTATATTTTTATTCCATTTCATAAAGTTTGAAAGGGCGATTAACGCTAAATACTTTACAGCTGTAATGCATCACGATACGCAAACATCAAGAAAGACCAACTACTGAGATCAACACTGAGAAAGACATTTCAATCATATCGCCCAAAAAATTGTAAGAGAACCTGGGGTATGAACCTGATGCTATTCGGAGGAGTGCTTTTGTGTTTATAATCCTTCCTTTACAAAGTTCGTGTCACATAAATAGCTTGCTGCTCGCCTGAACAGTGTGTACAGAGCTGTTAGTGATGCCTGCAAATGACTTGTTGATTCGACGAGACACTGGAATGAATAGTCGAAGCAGTGAGCCTATCACAATGCGTCTTTCGCTGCTGGTGGCGTTAAATGTGTACAAAGAGTGAAGGAGAAAAAGCGCTTTCCTCGTCGGTGTGTTGTCGCGGTGGCGTGCGAGCGCCTGTTCATTAATCATCCCGTAGCCCAGGGGTGCCCAAGGCATTTCGTTGGGAATTGAGAATCACGTTGAGTTTTAAATAAATGAAAGGTTTTGTGAAGTAGTAAATGTAACTTTAACGCTAGGAATATGGTTCCCGACATTCGTAATGTGATGGAGCTGAATAAAATTATGTTGTACATTGTTTGTTGGATATTGACTTTTAATCCTTCTATATTCATAACTGTCTTGACTTTGCTGTAATGTTTCTAGCGACATAATGCAAGTCTTAAATTCTTCTAATGTTAGGATGCAAACTATGAGACGTTCGTTTAGATGGCAAAACCTTTGGAGTATATAAGAAGATACTCTTTCTACTTTGATTGAAGAGATTTATTGTTATTATATGAACGACATGCATTTCAAGTTGTTGAAAGTTTTTTCGTCTCTTAGGTTGACAATTGAATGAAAATAAGACAGGTTCTGAATCTGAGTTATGATTTCGGAATATATAAACACCGAAGATTGTCAAAACAGCGAAAGGGGTTGGCAAGGTTACCAATTTAAAAACAAACTTTTTCCCAGAAGACTGCGTTTATTGACATAGTTATTAGTAAGGAAATATGAGAGACAGCGGTTTGACGAAGAGATCACAGCCGGTTCAATGTAAAACTAACAGTTCCTTTATGACGTGTATCTATCCGAGTTCAGATATAGTCTTTTTGCAACATTTGGCAAGTCTTATTGACCAACATTAAGTCTGTTATTTATTGGTTCTCGCATAAGACGTTTTTCCAGCTCCATTTTCAAAAAGGGTGTCAGAACTTAGCGCCACCTTCGTAAGTTGGGCGTGCCGCTCGGGGCCCTCCTGGAGAGTCCTGTTCGCGGGCGACAGTTTGCAGACCCTGGCGCGGTCGCCCTCCCATATTCCTCATCACCAAAGAGCGTGTGGACTAGTGGGATTACATGGGGCGGTGACCCACCCACCGCGTGCCTGTGGCCCGTCTACTTGTCCGTTCTGCTCGTGTTCCTTTGCGCCTAATCAACGCGTATACAACGGCGTCTCTTGTTCCCTCGCGTAGCCGAGCGTGGTCGTTCCATGTAGTTGTGTAGTCGCCGAGACTTTAATTCTTAGCCTTTGATTCATTCTCTCTCCATCTCCTCTACCACCTTATGCTCGTCACATGTACCTAACCATTCTCATTTTTCAAGAGTGTCGTATGTCTCTCCTCTTTTTTGTTTCACTAATGTTTACTATTCATACAGTATTTCATTCTTCATTGTGACTGCCTTAACTGAGCTCTGTTTCACCAAATTATGTATAGTGTAGAAATTATAAATACATCGGACTGCACCTTCTTTTTTCTAAACTCGCTCTGCTTTTCATCTTCAGTAACTTCTATTAATATCAAATAAATGTACCGTTATTGAAAAATGGCATTTTTTTCGGTGGAATAGCAAAATGACATTCGTGTCTGAATTAGTGAAGCGCTTTTTCAACTGTTTTTTTTTTATAAGGGTATATCGTCATCTTCAAATGTAATTTATCCGAACTGGCGATTTCTTTTTAGCAATCACAGTATTGCATCTGACGGGATACTGATCTTAATTAGCTGAAGCTGTCAATACTTGCCCCACTTCAGGTCCATCATTCATTAGCATCCGTCTTTATTGTCAGTTCAATCAAACAACAACAATCTCATCTGCACATTCTCATAACCACTACTACTGCACCCGCATTAACAATCATCTCTCAACGTTACTCCATCCAGTTCGAGTCATCACTAGATGCCCATCTGCACTTTCGCGACACCAGCTAGTGCCCACAAATCAACTTTACATTCTCACCACCCCTCCGTGTTGTTCTCATCACCATTGCATTTTCATCTGCCCATTCTCATCGCCACTGGATACTCATTTGCCTCACACACCATAAGCCACACCTTCGTGTTATGCTCGGCCTTTGTCCCCGCCCGCGCTACCGTCTGGTTTCCCTCATTCGCGTCCTAATTACATTGGTTGGCAGGCGGGCGAGAGGCCGGGCGGGCCAGCCAGGGCTTGGGGAGGGAAACGGTGGGCGGTCGAACGTCTGAGGGCTGCCTTCGGCCCCAGTGTTTACCACCGCCGCACCTGCCGCCGTTCATATATTTGTACAGCGGCCTCTTTTATTATCCCGACCGTTTTCAATCCAACACATCGATTTATCATCAGGTTTGATCGCCTATCTGCCCCATCGCCCGCGCATCAGGGCGGGCGGCGGGCAGCTTCAGGCTGTCGCCCTCCCCCTCCCGCCGGGCCGCTGCTGGTTTGGAAAACGTTCGGCGGTGGCCAGTGCGAACTGGGTTGCACTGCATTTTTCTGGTTTCTTTTTTTTAGTAACATTTCTGACGTGAAAGAAAACTGCTAATGGATTCTATCGTTTTCGTGTACCTTTGCTGTCAGGCGACCACCTATTCTTTGGCTTTTAAGCCGCAATAGGCAGTAATGTGTGAAAAGCTTGAAACGTTTTAAAGAGTATTCAATTTGAGTAAATATTTTCTTTTTCTAAAATTATTTCGAGAAATTTCTTAATAAGGGATAGCATAAAAGAACATTAAAATACACCTTTTGATGATTTTTGTCTTGCCGGAATACACAGTGCTGAAACGTAATGAGGAAAATATGAATGTGTTTGTACCGCATTAAGAGGGCTCTATTGCTTTGATTATTTACACATCAGGTGCAACGCTTTAGGCATGAGTGCTTCTTGGAATCTAAAAGCACCAAAACCATTGTTGAAATAATACCCGACACAACATTTAATATGTCAGCACATCTATTAGTTTGTTGTAAATAGTATTGTATGCCCATTAAAGCGTTTTTTTTTTTATTTTTTAAATACAGTAATGTGCTACAATGCTCTTGTCTTACAAATCGAATGTATGGTTTCATTGTCAGTTTTAAAAATTGCCTTGAGAAATTGTAATTTTTGTTTCATAAAGGAGGTGTTTAAACACATGCAGATTAAATTGTTTAACTTTTTAGCAGCTAAGGGCTTCAGTATGTATATTCCAAGTAAATATGATGTAGAGTGCTATCCAGAGAAGTGATCCCTCCCGATAATGAAAGAAAAGATGGGAGGAGGTGGAAATAAATACAAAAAACTTAATAAGCTTCAAAAATATAAGAAGAAAAGGGAAAAAACGGCGCTTCTGATAAATATCCCGGCACCCGTGAGTATAAAAGGGTTTCTTGACATCAACATGAAAATCATCTACCGGTCTGTAGCACACTTTAACTAGATATGGATTCATGCCTAATAAAAACAATGAAATATTATAGGAAGATAATATGCCAGAAACAGCAACTTTTACTAATGCCCAACCTGGTTGCTTTGCGGGTTAAAACCGTTTTTTACCAGAAACTAATTAACAAGTTCAAAGAATTTTATCAGCTTCTATGGCACTGATTTAAGAGCCACACATGGCACATCTTTGATTAAAATATTCACTTCAAATATCAGACATCATTCGCTTTCCAAAACAAATTCTCAACCTTCAAATTTGTAGCAATTTCAACACAACTTGGATTATGAAAGGATCAATATTCAAACTATTTATACGAACCATAAAATTTCAATTCAACTTAATTGGTTAAGAGACTATTTTAACGCCAGTGATATGAGTAAATTGTGTAATTTTTTCAAATTTCTAATCAAGTTCCGCTTCTCACATTTAGAGGTTTGCACATACAAGTATGCATCTTCTTTATCTTTCTTTAGGGAATAGATACAGGAGGCTCTGAATTCTCCATCCTCATTTCCCCTCATGGGACATGACGTAAACCACCGAAAAATCCTTTTATTTCATTTTCGAGAAAATGAATTATGATTTGTTTTATGCATTATTTACACTAAAGGCGCATCAATACGTTAAATATTTGAAATGCCCTATGCACTTTCAGTACCCTTAAAGAACAGGGCGTAATCATTATAAAGGTGATATGATGAATGAATGTCTGTCCCGCAATACCATCCTGCGGTGATTTCATTAATACAAAGTACTGACTTTACTAAACTCTGGCAGCTACGTACCGCAGAACATGGCTAGCAACCGGTCATTCACGTAGCCGCTCTAAGACTTACAGGTTGCCCAATTAAACCTGTCGAAATGATATATTTTTATCAAGTGAGTATTTCAGGGAGTGCTATAACCTGTCAGTTTATTATTCCAGTTCGTTTAGAATTTAAACCAGATAATCATTGAGTTATAGCAGTGTCCATTAATATACAGTGTAGATACTTGTGAAAACAACACCAAATTTAATATTAAAAACTCAATATGATATAAGTAGTGCGACTCATTTTCTAAATAAGCGTGACTGAATGATGTGCAAAAGTTTTGTCCTTTCTCAGTGATCACGAGTGCGATAACGATTGGAACGTGGAATTTACCGTTACTTCTTTTGTTCATTTGTCCGAAGAAGTGCTTCCTGATAAGCAAAGCAGTGCATTCGAAACTCGCAGCTTATCGAATGTGACGTAGTGAGGGTATTTGTTCGATGTTTTGTTGCTTGCTTTCCCTATCATACATGTCTACTTCGAATGTTCCTAATGTTTCAATGAAATAATCTTTCCCCTTTCTTGATTTCTAACTGGTCTTCTTTTCCTCGAAATTTTTTTGAGGGGTGATTGTAATTTCAATGCTTCACCCTGTATATATGAATTTACATCTGTATTTTTTATGTGTAATTAGGTATTCCGCTTTCAATACATATTGAAATAGATCGTCAGAATAAAACATCGTCTTAAATGAACAGACCGCATAGATAAAACTTCTTTCTCTCGGTATAAGCTCATGCCTGCCACCCATGCGCCATTTAGAGATGAATACAAAACTCTGCCTCTTCTGCCGCCGCCGCAGCCGCCACAACCACCACCGCCGCCTCCGTTGCCTTCTCCGGGCCAGCCACGCCTCCGCCCTTTTTCGTTGCCGCAGCGCCTCCGCCCTATTCGACGCCCCGTCCGTGCTGTCAGCAGCGCCATCTCCCTCTCCTTGAGCGTCAGTATAGTAGCTTGATGGTGGCGGCAGGGGCGACCGTGCCCCGGGCGGCACTTATAATTATTTCACTATAAATAATTATATCTTTTTAAAATTTCATATTTTTTAATTCAATTTCAGTTCATTTAATATTTTTGTCGCACCTACGTTTCGGTCCGATTGAAATGAGCATGGAATCTTTTATTACTTATTCTGTAAGTTCTTTAAATGAATGTATAGTGATTATTCAATTGTAAAAGTGTGATTATTGTATCGTAAAACATAAGTACACTACTTTTTTTATTTGTAACCTGTACAATACACTATAACGATGATTGTTCTTGCCGAAAAGTTCTTCTGAATGACTATATTTTAGTCTTTTAAACTGAAAAACCTAAATAAGGGGTGGCGAAATTTTCCTCTGCCCGGGCGGCTGACACCCACGCTAAGCCACTGATGACCGTCTCCTTGGCGTCACCTCCACCGCCACCTGTGTTTGGCGATTGGTGGCGCGTATTTACCGTGGCGCGTGGCGCCTTCGCCTCCGCCTTCGCGTCGCCGCGGCGTCTGTCGGCCGCCTGTCGGTGGGGCGGTGGGCGCGGCGCAGGGCTGCGGGGGCGGAGGCGCCGGCGCCGCCGGGCGGGCGCGCTCGCTGCGTGGGCGGCCGTCCTTGCCGCAGCAGGTAAGAAGCGCCTCCGGCCGGCCGCTCGCCCGCGCAGCTGCCTCCCCAGGTAGATCGCTCAGATGCGCCCTGTTGCTTGTTGCTAGTCAACCCGATGTTTATCGACTCGTTTAGCGGTTTTGTTGTGCTGTTCATAGGGACTCCTCACTACACGTATGGTGCTCTCTTGGTGGATTTACAGTACAAAGCTAAGTTTATTTTGCCGAGCCAACGATGTTTTGATCGACGGGTTAAGTCGTTTAGTTTTATCGCCTTCCCCGTGCGACGATGGTTCAATGTAATGGATCAATGGAATGTATCAATTGAATATGTTAAGATAATGGGATGCTAGTTCCTCAAAAATGCTTCCGAGTGCGGTAGCTACAAATGAAGCATTCTTATTTTTGTAACTTTTTTGTTTCCATTAAATGTTTGTATTTTTAAATGTCACTATCCTGTTTAAAAACACAATCGAATGAATTGGAAAATTGGGATCAATGAAGAATGCATTGTAATTATTCGTATTTATTCTACGTGCACGCACACGCTAAAAATTGCAAAACATTATGAAATTCTCTCAGTATTGTTCACCACCTTCGTGTTTCGGTCTTCTATAATCTGGTCGAAAACACTTGTCAAAAATTTTCTGTCAATCCGAGTACAATTCTCAAAGTTAGTTTTTTTGTTGGGTTGGGTTTTAGAAGACATGATTTTAAGTTTTCTTGGGTTTTAGAAGACATGATTTTGAATTTTGTCATTTAACTGTGCGCTCTTCAGTCATTTTAACTGTGCGCTCTGTTATTACTCCTCTAAGAAACAACGCCAAAGAAAGTCGAGAATTTTACCGGTCTGGTTCGTCCTATCACGACAAATCGATGACGGAATGTTATATCCTTGGTTCCAATTTGAAAAGCGTGCATTGAAATGACCAATTTATTTAATTGCTTCGGGAGGTACAAGAGAAAAAACTAGAAGAATATCGTAGTTCAATTAAAAATCCTTGTACGTAAAATAAGAATATTTCAACAAGCTTCCTTCCACTCCAAAGAACGATGACGAAGGTTTGCAATTAAAGACATTGTATTTTTTGATCAGAGTGAAATTGAATGAAAATAGTTACAGAAAATCACACCGCTTTTATTCAAAGATCATACATTGTTTATAGTGTTTCTCTAAATTATTCCCTTTCCAAGAGTTAAATCAGACTAAATCTACTACTAATAATTCCGAAGATTGAGGTAAATGACCGATATTAATCGCTCACACGACAGACTAAGTTCTGGGTTTTCGTAATTGGAAATTGTAGGCAGCGTGATTCATATTTTGTTACGAAAAATCAAAATGAAGCGCGGATATTCCTTTTGGAGTTGTCAATAATGATATGAATTTTTATTTGTAAATTTGCTCAACCATTTACATGTTTTTTTAAATATACACAGAATCTAACAATCTTATTCGTACACTCAGATTTAGCAACAAAAAGTTATAACTCTTCGTAAAATATTTTAAAATAATGTCTTTGTTGAAATTGTGCACCAATTGCACTAGTAGTAAATATATAATGTCAATAAAAGTTATTTCATGAATGTATGTTTAACATAATATTAATATTGAATAAAACAAATCTCTTTCGTTACAACTTTGCTATTCGTACAGTCGAAGTGATTGGCAATGTGCAGTTCTTCCGCATCAGGTTACTCGGCCCTTGACGGTTTTCCAAGGTCTCAATGCTATCTTTAGAGATAATTCCGCCAATAGGAAACAGTCGGCATCGAAATGGCCAAGCAAAAGTAACTCACTTCCAATGAGAAAGAGGTAATTGTCAACTTAGCACTTCAGGGCTATTCCTTGCGAAAATAGGTCGAATAGTTAACAAAAGCCACCCCACTGTGTCGTACATTGTAAGAAAGTTTAGTGAGGAAGGTTCTACGTAATATTTGCCACTAAAATCAAAGGAACGTAGGTGGAATGAATGCGAGAAACGATTTGTACTTCAACAAGTTCGTAAAAACTCTCGGTTAAGTTCTCCTCAATTACGTGTCTTAGTGTAAAATGTATCCAAAAGGATGTCCGATCAGACTGATCGTCGTGTTTTATGGAAGAACGAGTTTCATGGACGAATAGCGCGGAAGAGGCCTTTCGTAAGCAGGGAAAATCGCAAGAAGAAACTAGCATTTTCTAGGGAGCATTTGAATAAGAGAGAATAATTTTGGGACGGTGTCATTTGGTCTGACAAATGTAAAATAAACCTCTTCGGGTCAGATTGGTTACGTTGGGTCTGGAGGAAGCCAAATACTTCATGAATATAATTTCTACGGTGAAGTATGGTGGTGGATGGAGTTATGTTGTGTGGTTGTATGTCTTCTAAGGGGATTCGTACGATTGATGGAATCATGAATACCAACGTTTATTGTGACATTTTGAAAAACAATGTAAAACGAAGTGCTGAGAAAATCGGCTTGCTACGTGTTTACCGTTTTTAGTATGACAATGACAGTAAGCACAAGGCCCGGCTCAATATGACATGGTTAATATGGAACATACCAAAATTACTCCAAACACTACCTCAAAGTCCGGACTTATATCCCATAGAGTATTTGTAGTCAGTTTTAAAGAGAGAAGTATACAAAACTGGCGCGAAAAAACAAAAACTAAAACGTCTTGTGGAAGTAAGATGGAAGAAAATAAAACTTACAACTTGCAAGAACTTTGTTCTTTCCATGAAGAAGCGATGCCTAGCTGTGATAAAATCCAAGGGATATGCAACAAAATACTGAAACCATAGTTCACTTTCTTTTATTATCTTTTATGTTTTGTTATTACCTCTAGTGTACGAATACCAAAGTTGCACAGAACTGTACATTACTCTCTTTTTTATTTTTTTATTTAATATACTAACTGATTCTAATACAGAACCTATGTTTTTCAATTTGTAATGAGATTGTTTTTCATTTTATGACGACTGTTTTTGAAAAACCCTTTACTTTGAGCTAAATGATTAGATATTACTTTGTAAAAGCAATGTGTACGAATAAGAATGTAGATACTGTATTTAGAGAGAGCAAATATTTCATATTTTCTTGGACTGCTTTAAAATATCAGAGTGAACGGGTTCAAATTTCTGTGGAGGTATGTGAAAACCCTCATCCACAAATGTGAAAGAGAATGCACAGGAGACAATTGACATAGGTAATTCTACAAGTCTTTCATAATAGTAACTGCTATGTAACCAAAGAAATGTTGTAGTAAGACTTCCTCGAGTTTTAACGAACTACAAAATTAGGATCCTCTAATACATCACAATCACACGGCTTATTGAATTAGACAATTTCTCTCTCATCCGGAACGGCAATGTAGAAATTGAAATATCAACCGTATGAAATTATATCAATTTATAATAATAATAATAATAATAATAATAATAATAATAATAATAATAATAATAATAATAATAATAATACGAAGAAGGAGAATAATTCAAAGATTATATTTATAGAAACATTAATTAATGTTCTAAGAAAGAACTTGTACGTGATATTTTAATGTATAATAATTGTAACATTATACATATTTTGAACAATGTTTAAGTCAATTAGATTTTTATTTCGTGTCAGCTCTCAACTAACTTTCCGGTCGACAACGCCGAGACGAAAGCTTCTTGGCCAACGCTTCGACCATTCTGCTGTGGTCATGTTTAGAGTAAGCTGACCTGGCCGCGAATCCTACGAACGGCATTATTTCCTTTCACCCATCCAACCGCTTTTCTATTTTTACATTTCTGAAGGGCAACGCTCTGTATTAAACTGCTTGTCGACAGGAGAAATCAAACCGCCAGCATACATTAAAATAAGTAAGGGTTAACCGCAATGAGCCATCAATTCAATTGACCCCCGCTGCTACTACACCCACACTCGAGCGGAATTGAGTTAGTGCCCTCATAAATCAGCACGCGCGCAGGGGTTGCCTTTTCGCCCGCGCGCCACGCGCAATGCATGCTCGCGGCTGGAAACCGCAGACGGTGCGGCGCGGCGCGCCGGGCGCCTCCTACAGTGCCCTACATTGCCGCATTATTACCAATAACCCTTAATTACGCGTCCTGGGGGAACATGTGCTCAACTTTCAAGGCTTGGCTTCTGGAAAAGTAACTGTAACGCACCCCTACCATAAATTATCACTGTTATTTATACACTTGTGTGGTACATTTTTTAAAGGTCGATTTCACGTACAACAATTCCACCACCCAAGTTATAGTACAAACAATAATTAAATAAATACAGATCTCAAGTATCAAACAAAGGTTATATTTACAGTGGTTTTACAAAACCAACTCTAGAAAAATTCATATTACCGATGAGGTTCATAAAACTGTAAGTCCACGTGAAACCAAGACTATCACAAAGAATAATTTGAAAAGCATTGTTTTTATACCGCAATTTTATAATAAAATTTTACACTTATGATACACATTTTTTTGTAATTATAAACGTACTAAGGATATCCAAATTATTTCGGCTTTATGGATCCATAGCGACCTCGTCTCGATGCGCAGGCGCATTCATCTCCTCGATGCAGCGCCTTTTAGGGGTATTGTCAAAAAAAAAAGTATCGACAGCCATGAAAGAAGCACTCGAAAATAAAAATAGCTGTTGGACGAAATTCTAGGGAAAAGAGGTAAAGTTTCACACAATTTCCACACGTAAAATGTTAAGTAAAATTTACGATCCATAAAATTTATTTTACGTGACATCCAACGAAGAAACCTCCGGCGATCTATTTTATACGAAACGTTTTCCGTTGTTACCAAGGTTTTAATGGTTGTTTCTAAAGAAAAAAATATCACAAAAGACACATCAACCTGCTACGCTAAAACCTACAATCTTATTGTTCACGTAATCAGGAATTATAAAAATACTTATGTAATATAACAGCTTATTAATCTAGACATGATTCCCTTAAGTTTGCACAACACTCAACACAACTTGCAAAACAAACAAGTTAATAGAAAAATCACTTTAGCATAATCATTCAATAGCATTTAACTTCTCAGAATGTTAGTTTATATTTCTTGAGTGTTGCGTAAATAACAATAGAATCAAAACAGTGCTCCACTCGATTTCGTACATAAAAAGCTACAAAGAAGCAAACCATTTAGTATTATTCTCTTTTTACCCTAAAAAATTTCAAAGGATTTTGAGACTCGATCATTTGAAAATCTACACTCAAAAGGATATTTGAACATCCCCTTGTAATAAGAGACAATTGAGTAAATTCCTTGTTTCCATTTCCCAGGATACAGATCAGACACTATCCTCACACGTACCGTTATTTCACCTACTACAACCACAAAATAGCAGACACTCAGGGCGAAACGGATCAGAGAATTTGCGAGGTGAAGAACCTTTGACCTTTGGGGTGATTGGCCCAGTTGCCAACGCACTCAGCAGGAAGCAGAACTCGGAAATAAACTCTCCCAAGGCAGGAGCTCCAGGGCTAAGCGGAAGAGCGAACTCGCAGCCGGTGCGGAGGGAGCGGGGGGGGGGGGGGGGGGGCGGCGCGAGGGGCAAAGGCCGCGCGAGGCGGCGCCGCCGCCAGGTGGGAGCGCCGCTTTGGAGGTCGCCCGCTGAGCGCCCAGAGGCTCGCGACAACCTCAACGTCTCGACGGCTGCTTCAAAACGACGTTCCAGGCGGCAGTTGCAATCCGGCTGCTATAGCTCGCATTACCGCTCATTCAGCAGTGACTGTGACTGGGAGGTTCTAGGGTTCGGGTCCCGACGGTGGATCGACACTAGCTCGATAGCTACTAATACGCTGTCTGGAGAAATCTGGCGGCTGGCGGCTCTGAACGCGGCAGTTTCCTCTTCTTCTGGAAACAACATGATGTGTTTCCTGTCCATTTTTTTGCTTTGCTTCTTTCAGTAAATTTTGCTGCTCCTACTTCTCATCCATCTCATCTATCTTCATTTTGTTCTCCTAGGGCTACATTTCTCACAAAGCGGAGACGACTTGTAACGTAATGTATACCTGGATTTTAGATTTATACAATTATTAATTATGATGTGGTATCATCAAATACTTGGTGTTTGAGTTTGCCTTCTACGTCAAAATCACTAGATGACAATATTGCCGAAGAGATAATACCACTACAAAATAGTAGAAAGGATTTAGTCCAGGAAAAACAGGAGGTGACTATTTACATTTATTCTGCGAAAAGGAATGGTTGCAACACAAGACCGACAGGCCGACTGGCGCAATCTTACGAGCAAAATAATATCACTTTTGAGTCATGCATTATTTTTTAAACTGCCTTACTAACTTTCATATAATTTTTATTCACGTATACAAATCACTTAGTGATACATTAAGGCCAGCAGTACCTGATCATTTGAGCATCGTCTCACTTTTAGCACATGTGCAAAAAATTGACCTTTTAGCACGTTTGCGTCTGTCCTCAATACCTGCGCTGGCATAATAGCTTTTACTAGTGGCGAGTGCGAATTTTTCTACAATGCGGAGCATTACAATGTGATAGGTACTCTATGATTAAACTCCCAAAAAAATCATCTACGCTGATCAGAATTTTTTTTTAAAAGTGGTTAGAAGACATCAGACAATCGCGCAATTGAAGCTTTGTTGTTTAAACTTTAATAAAGGTAATATATAATAATAATAATAATAATAATAATAATAATAATAATAATAATAATAAATAGGCAAGTGTGTTGAGATACAGCTCAATCTTTGAATGTACTGAACCAATATTTTTCTGCTAGCTTACTTTGGAGGTCAGAACTACTATAGGCTTCGATTAACAGCAATCATCCTTAATATATTTACAAAATAATGTTTTGTGGGCTTTCTCACCTACCATTATATCACAGATTCGAGAGTGCATCAATGTTCAATTGTTTAGCTGTGCGCCACCAGAGGATAACGACTGAGATCTACGATTGAGTTCAACCATTTTTGTATTTAAGAAATAAATAATAAAAACACTTTAATTATATTTAAACGTCAACTGCCTGGACGCGTCGTTATAAATTTCAAACTTTTCTTTTTAAACACGCGAGAAGCAAAAACTATGAAAAAGAGTAAGTTTTATAGTGTGGCAATTGAATTAAAGTAATGGCATATATATATAATGACCTAACGGTCATCTCACCATCAAATTAAAAAAATTTAAGACAAGAGTTCGCCAATTCGAATTAGGCGCCTGGAAGAGGCCGCAAATCGGTCTACGTGAGGATGATTCTGGGAACGGCCAAGAACGAATCACGGCCGGAGGCGGACGGGCTGTGCAACGCTGGTAAGGTGAGATGATGAAATCGGGTAGCATCAAGGTCGAAAGGTGTGGATATGCTATTTCATGCATAGACGAACGCCCGGAATATCGGACTTATCTACGATAAGATTGGAAGTTATTGTGTTCAGAACGCCAATGGACGGAAATTACAAAGTAGAGTGAAAGCACATGGTGTGGTGATGTATGCGGGCCGTGCGGAGAAAATAACGATCCCGGATCCGTGAATCGCCATGAGAAGATAGAATTCGTATCCATATCCAATTACCATCCAAACACTGTTTCCGCATTGAAGTTCTCATAAACATTTGGATGATAACGTCTTTTGAGAGAAAAAGTGAACCTTTAAATGGTAAAAAAATAGTTCTGGTGGCTTAATTTTAATGAGAAATTGTAACTATATATATATATATATATATATATATATATATATATATATATATATATATATATTTATATATATATATACACACACATATATTTGTATTAGTGAAATTATTTAATTTTCTAGCTGCCTTAATCTGCAACTGGACATTCACAAACAATTCTCAAATGGCTCCCCAAAAATAAAACTGCATGGTAGAACAAATTCGAGTCATCAAATCGATATTGACGCCTGACTAGACGCCTGACTAGAACTGCCGAACCTTAACTGTGCTAGCAGTCAGACACGAAAATCGAGAAATTCAGGAACGAACGAGGATCGACATTTTTTCTGCTTTCCTGTTTTGATCTTCTACCCAGAAAACTTCAAGGCGTAATTTTGAATTCATGCCAAGACAGATGCAATTTCCACAAATCAGCGAAGTATTCCGAATTCTCGAGCCTTATTTACGCCCTCTAATGAAACGAGATCGTGTCGAGTAGCACGACCCAAATACCACTATTTATTACGAGACATTAGGTGCACGAGCACTGGCTTTCAGATGTCAATGATGTATACTGAAAGCTCATTTCCTCCACGGAAAACGAGAAATACACAATTTGCCTACGGCGTATTTTCCCGAGGAAGCAACGCTATGTTTTTTCACCAGCAGTTCTTTGATACAAGTGTCTATTAATCGTTTGGCATAGATTACCCACAAGAACAAATGTTTTTTGATTGATTGATGTTTTCGTGTTTCCGGGCGCGTCAACTACTTTGGTCATTAGTCCCGTTAGTGTAGTGTATGTTTTTTTTCTCGGGAGATGGCGGTGATCTTCCCCCGCTGGATGGCAAGATCCGGCGCCGACCTACTGTCGGCTAGTGGGGCTTCTCCCTAACCAGGACTCTCCCACCAGCGGGGCACCGCCCCAGTCGGGACAAGCTCTAAGCTCCCGACCGGTCGCCCGGAATATGTGGTAGTGTAGTGCATGTTAGTGTAAGTGTGTGTGTAAGGGGAGAGGATAGGACAAGGAAGAGGAAGGGGAAAACTACCGATCAGAGCAGCCGGCCGCTAGAATTCTCCTCCAGACAGCAGCTGAATTCGACCTAGCTGAACAGCTAGAGTCGAAAATCCTGCCGCCGTCAGGACTCGAACCTAGGACCTCCCGGTTAGAGGCGCTGCAGAGACATCAGTTGATGCACTGAGCTACCGCTACCGGTAAAAACAAATGTACTTTCGCTAATATTCAATATATTTTATGGATATGAGATTACTACTTATGCACGTATAAATATAGGAGAAAGCAACAACACACGTAATCATTCATTACTAACATCTCAAGATAACGGGAAAGAAGAGGGACGACTCCTAAGAGTTACAAAGTGAACATAAAGATGTCCGTAGTGATTACACTTTCCATTATCTATATCAACATGTGACAAAATTTCTCTTGTCGAGTGCCATCATCACTCGTTCCCAGCATGACTCAGAAAACATGAAGAGCGGTAGCTTGCACATAGGTGTGGTGGGCCCCGAAGTTTCCTCCTTTCATTTACTTTCGTACTTTCACGAACTATCCGGACCGATAGCGGTTCTCCTCGTCCCCACTAACACTGCTTCGCTCGCTCACTCCCCACTCCACCTCCCACACGGCGCGCCCTTCTAATGCTTCCGCGATCCAAACTTTCAACTAGTGGTGCTAACACAACACGTACTTTTCGCATTATATGCCACTCACAATTTCACGAAATCTACTCACATTTTCAGAAAAGTTTACATTACATTATTTAAATATATAATTATCAGGAATTCATTAAGAACAAAATCTCTGTTCAATATTATAGAGGTAGAAAGCCGAAAATAATTTCACTTTTCACAGCCGACCGCTAGAATTGTCCTCCAGACAGCGACTGAATTCGACCTAGCTGAAAAGCTAGTGTCGAAAATCCTGCCGCCGTCAGGGCTCGAACCTATGACCTCCCGGTCAAAGGCGCTGCAGTGACATCAGTTGATGCACTGAGCTACCGCTATCGGTGGACGGACGGACGGACGGACCGACCGACGGACGGACCGACGGACGGACCGACGGACGGACGGACCGACGGACGGACCGACGGACGGACGGACCGACCGACAGACGGGCGGACCGACGGACGGGCGGACCGACGGACGGACCGACGGACGGACCGACGGACGGACCGACGGGCGGACCGACGGACGGACCGACGGACGGACCGACGGACGGACCGACGGAGGGAGGGACGGACGGACGGACCGACGGACGGACTTGAACGGACAGGCAGACCGGCTGAACGAACCGACGGGCAGACGAGCAGACCGACAGACAGACCGCGAGCAGACCGACAGACGAACCAAACCGACAGACAGGTATTGAACCGACGGACGGACCGACGGACGGACCCGACAACCAGACCGACGGGCGGACCGACAGGCGGACCGACGGACGAGACCGGCTGAACCGAGATCTGAACCAGACCGACAGACCCGGACCGACGGGCAGACCGACAGACAGACCGGCGAACGGGACCGGCAGACTGAACCGACAGACAGACCGACGGACGAACAGACCGACAGACGAACCGACCGGACGAACAGACCGACAATTCAGACCGGCAGACAGGCGGACCGACAGACGAACCGACGGACAGACGGACGGACGGACAGACCGACAGGCAGACAGACAGACGGCTGACGGAGCCGACGCGACGGACGGACCGACGGACGGACGCACGGACCGACGGACGGACGGACGGACGGACGGAACGGACGGACGGACGACGGACGGACCGGACGGACGGACGGACCGGACGGACGGACGACCGACGGACGGACTGACGGACAGACCTTGACGGACAGACGAACGAACCGACGGACGAACGGACGAGCAGACGGACGGACCGACAGACGAACCCAGACGGACGGCAGACGGACGGACGGACGGACAGACTTGACGGACTTGACGGACGACGGACGGACGGACCAGACGGACGGACGGACCGACGGACGAACCGACAACCCAGACGGACCGGACGGACAGACAGACCCGGACGGACGACGAACGGACGGACCTTGAACCGGACGGACAGACAGACGGACGGACGGACGGACCGATTTGGACGACGGACGGACCGGACGGACGGAGCAGACGAACGGACATATCAACAGACGGACTTGAACAGACGGACGGACGACAACGGACGGACGGACCTTGAACGGGACGGACGGACGGACGAACCAGACAACGGACGGACGGACAGACGGACGGAGCCGGACGGACGGACGGACGGACGGACGACGGACGGACGGACGGACGGACGGACCTTGTGAACAGACCGACGGACAGGGACAACTGTGGACGGACAACCGACAGACGAACAGCAGGGATGACGGACGGACCGGACGGACGGACAGACGGACGGACAGACGGGACGGACTGGACGGATCTACAGACGGACAGACGAGACGGACCGACGGATGGACGATTTGACAGGGCACGGACGGACGGACAGACGGACGGACGGACGATCTGACCGGACGGACGGACAGACAGACGAGACCTGGACGGGACCTGACGGACAGACGGACGGACAGACGGGCGGGACGGACGGACGGACGGACGGACGGACAGACGGAGGCAGACGGACGGACGGACGGACGCACGGACGGACGGACGCACGGACGGACGGACGCACGGACGGACGGACGCACGGACGGACGGACGGACGGACGGACGGACGGACGGACGGACGGACGGACGGACGGACGGACGGACGGACGGACGGGCCGACGGACGGACGGACGGACGGACGGACCGACGGACGGACGGACGGACGGACGGACCGACGGACGGACGGACGGACGGACGGACGGACGGACGGACGGACGGACGGACGGACGGACGGACCGACGGACGGACGGACGGACGGACGGACGGACGGACCGACGGACGGACGGACGGACGGACGGACCGACGGACGGACGGACGGACGGACGGACGGACGGACCGGCGGACGGACCGACGGACGGACGGACGGACGGACGGACGGACCGGCGGACGGACCGACGGACGGAAGTTTGCCTTCCCTCTTCCTCTTTAGCACGTGACCTTGATATGCTACGTTAAAAATCCAAGTATACATAACGAACGTTTTCCGTCGAAAAATCGCCCTCTTTTTTGCTGCAGCATAAGAATACTTTCCGAAAACTACGTAAGTAGAATGGGAGAAAGTAAAAATGACATTTCTCACCTTCTGCCAAAGTAAATACTTACAACATGCAGGATTTCAGACGCATCAACTACTGAGGTCATTGGTGCCGTAAGTGTACGTGTTTTATCTCGGGAGGCTATGTTGTTTGAAATTATACATTATAATTAATTGAAGTTACACATTATGACTTAAAATTTCCAAATGGCGTATATTTCCAATATGCGAATTTTGAAATATCAAAGACGACTCTGTGCATCTTAAAAATTGCAAATTGTAAAAAATCAAAGGTCTATGACAAGTACTAACTCCCTTTCGTAGTTTCACAACAGAAATCTGCCCATGAATAGTACAGCAACTGCCATATCGTAGTAGCGTGTGCGGAACACTGCCATTAACTGGGAAAAGTTGCTTATTCAAATCGGCTATTTTTGCTAACACCATTATTTTCATATGACAGTGTATTATTCAAAATTACAGTCGTTTTCTCTTAATACTATTGTTATGGCGCCGATATAGCATAATGCAACCACAGGAACGAAAAGTCTGTTTTAACAGCCTGTGTCTGACCAGTTCGATTTTATCAATGCCGTCCGTTAAAAACAATCTGAACAAATAAGGTTTATCTGTGCTCCTATTCAAATGACAGTTTGTATTTCTATTATTTTTTTCTAACAAGAATATTGTATTATGAAAAGTACTGAAAGAAACATTGGCGATACACACAAGGGCCTCGGTTATCATCTCGGTTTAGAGCGTGGTTACTTCCACCTCATCCGTCATTTGCCTAATGATATTTATAACTAGGGCACGGATAATTATGTAATGACATATTTTTCTAACGTAACTCTATCAAGTCGAATCAATATGTTCACGTTTCATATCGGTTAGTGCCAAAAAAAGTAGACTTTTTAGTGCAAATTTTTACATATTTTACCCGAAAATTGTCCACTTTCCTGCAATTTTTTAATTTAATTCTTCAATTTTTTGTATATTTTTGTTAAAGAATCTCCCAGACAAACAACCCAGCGTTTTTTTGCCACCTCTTTAAAATGCCGCCGTTGCTTTGCATTGAAAAGAGTATTTTCATTATATCAACGGTATTACAAATAAAAGGGCAAGGCGACGACGCAATCTCTAGTTTCTGGTGTGTTAGTTTTCAGCAAGAGTATCGCAGAGAACTGTACGTGAATTTGGTTTGTGAAAATGATACGTTAACAGGCGATATCGCGCACCCACTAGCGCATCTTTCAGGGGCCAAACAGCAGTTGCTTCTTTCAAAACTGTTCATTTATTATTCGAGGATCGAGAGGAACCTAATGAAGAAAAAGAAGTCTTCAGGTCTGGAGAACACCCCGCATTCGACACCATTTGCAATTTGCGCTGTTAGCTATTAGTGCAGTGCTATGAGGGGACAATTCCGTCACATTGGATATTGATTACACACCAGAGGATATGTGGTACTCTGCAAGTTTAAAAACGCTCTAGTGGCTTCGTGCGATGTAAAAAGCTCTTTTAGTCAGTACAAGGCTCTTACAAAATAATAGGAAAAGTTTCATTGCTGAAAATTTGAAACATATTTGTTTCTTGTTACGGAGATCGTTTTAGATAATAGGATTAGGAGTATAATGTTTAATTTTGGTCTTTATGTTAATGAAATAGAGCACTATACACTTAGATAAAAGTATTTTAAGACAAAAAAATTCATATAATCATAATTAATGTTACATATTTTTAACTTTTTAGTACATATTTCTGAATATCATAATACATATATTTGTACATATTTTCCCAATTTTTAGTACATAATTATCCGGGCCCTATTCATAACTAATGCGTGGAGGATTGAAAATATTCCAGTGATTTGCGCCACAGGAAGTCGAGAAAAGTATTCTCATCGCCCTGCGTACGTAGGCGCTGCCTGTTCCAGCGGCCCGAGCGCCCGCTCCGAACAGCGCGGCGCGGCGGCCCTCACCTTCGCCGCCCGGGGCGGGGGCCTCGGCCGCGCCGCGCCGCGCCACGCCGCGCTGCGACCATGACCCTGCTCGCGGCCCGCGCAGTCGCCGCCACGGCCAAGAGGCCCCGGAACAGGGGTTAGGCCTGCGACGCATGCTCATTCTCTGCTCACGATTGCACTGTCGGCGCATCGAATTCGCTGGGCTGTCTATACGAGTTTCAAACGTAGATGAGTTCTCAATCAAAACGCCGAGGAAATAAAAGCGTGAGTGCCCAACATGATGAAAACGCGTTTACTAAATTTTGGAAATTTCGAAGCAACAAAATCAGAATACTCCAAACACATTGGTTAAAAAAATGTACCCTTTTCACAAATTTTATAAAAACAACTCTGCGAACTGCATAGGGAAGCCGAATGCTAAACAGACCTTCACATGAATCTGGGCTTTTCGGTCACAAATTTCGGAATATTGATCTAGGTACTCAAAATCCCAATTGTAGATTGATTAAAAATTATTATTGTACTCATTTTGAGTAGTCTCTTAAAAAAAGTCATGCGATGAGAAATAAAAATTCAGAAAAACCTTCCTACAAGTTTTGCTGTCCGGGCACCCAAAGAAATTACAGAACAGTTCACAACAGTAAGCATGGTAAATCATGATTCAAATATCGATTATGTATCAAAAGTCCACTTCAAAGAGTCTCATACTGAGAAATATGTCGAAGTACTCGTAATAGAGACCGTCTGTTGAGAGTCTTTCTCGGCGGTAAACACGAGATAAACACAAACAAAAATAAAAGTCTACAAGGTCAGACAAGAAAAACTACGAGTCTCACGAATTATTTTAGTTGACTGGCCAGAAACTAAAAAAAACATTATTTTTCAATTCATTTATTGATCTCTATTGACAATCTCGAATTAAAGAGCATATCGATTTAACTGTTAGAAATAGAGCAGCACAAGCTGATTTTAATTAACAGACTTGGAAGGAACATTAAATTATTGAAAGGCAATGGTAAAAATACACCTCGATCACTTATTCCAGCAATTACACAAAACATTTAACAATTAACGACATTACGCAAATAATGAACGGTTGAAGTAAACTGTAATGTTAACCGATAATTATAAACAACCGAGACCGTCATTCGTATTATTGGCCTGTGCCATTCAATACTGTCTGTAATACCACCGCATGAAAAAAGCTTACAAATAAGAAATGCGTTTGCTTTTAATAGTGCTTATATGCCTACTTTTGCTACAATTCATTTCTTGCGATTGTTCTTAAAGCCAACCATTATAAGCAGCTTTTCATTCACCTGTATGGTTGCATTATGTCGGGATAGCAAACAGTGCATTATTTCGAAAATATAATTAGCTATATCGTAAAAGACCATTTTATATTTATAGGCTTATTTATAATTTGTACGGCGAAACTATGGGAGGTAGTTGGACAGAGTTTGGTACAGAAATCTTTTGGTGTCTTACAAAAATACTGCGATTTTCTAGTAAAAAAGTTGCCAATCCAGAAGGTTTCCCACAGCGTTTCGTCTCCTTACGGTGTCGCTCGCTGTCCTCTCGTCCGTACTGTCACCCTTAATTGAATGTCCTCCTCCACCACCCCTTCTGTCCGCGCCTTCACCCTCATCCCCTCGACATGCGCCTCGTTTGGCAGCGTCCCCGTCGTGGCGACCAGCACTTTTCTCCTCTCTCACCCCGTCTTCCGCGCTAAACCCCAGAGACAGAGGGGGGAGTTGTTTCGAAATGTGTCCGGACGTGCCCCGCGCATCGGAGGCGGTGGCAGGAGTGGCGGAGTGGTCGAGAAGGGAGGGGGAAGGGGGCGTGGCGCCGCGTGGCTTCTTCTAAGCCGCCTAACCACGTTAGCACCGCGCGCTCCCGCAGCCCGACGCCACGCTGGGCCGAGGCCGCGCCCCTGCGGAACGCCCCGGTCGTTGGCAGGAAGGCTGGCTAGCCGCAAGGTCTTGCAACTCCCGTACAAACTGGAGGCGACGCTTACGCTGGTGCGCACTACCCTTGCACCTTCTTGCTTAACATACAAGAAAGACTGCTGCCAACGTTACTGAGATGGAGGGAAACAGATTCGTTGTTCGCTTCTTACGGTCAAGTCAAATGGTGCTCAAAAGAGCGCGACCCTCAGAAAAAGTCCGTTCATTACGAAAAATGGACGGCTTTTACGGAAAGAAGCGTGATTTTTACATATTTTTTTTACTTCAAAATGTGTTTTCGGGCAAATGTTCTTATGTCAAAGCTGATATTCGTGTTCAGCAACCCAAAAACACATAAGAATCAAATACCATAACTACACCAAAACGTTCTCTTATTTTCTACCACTTAACTGATCTAATAAGCAAGTTTTTTTTTCATTCCAGAATGCCAGATGTCGAATGATGGGGAAGTGCTTACTTCCCCTGTTCAGAGCATGTCTTTCCTCCTGTTGTCTTCAAAGAACTAGAATTAACACAACTTTCTCGCAAGGAACGGTAAAATGTTGATCTATTTAAAATTAAGAACTGGAAGAAAATTAAGAACAACATTAAGAAACTACAGGAATATCGAGAAAAGTTAATGAATATTTGTATCGGAGACAATATTACAGAATCGTAAAGAGACTTAAAATGTGTGGAGGAAAGGAGAGGGGAGAGAGAGAGAAAGAGAAAGAGAGAGAGAGAGAGAGAGAGAGAGAGAGAGAGGTGGAGAATGTATAAACACAAAAATGAGGCAAATAGGTAGAACGACGCTCTCTTATTTTCGTTAAGGTTACTTTCTAATGTGTTCTAGGGCCGATGCACTGAAAGGAAATCACAAACCTCCCCTAAAAGTTGCAAGAATTACAAAAACGTGTAAAGCATTTCTTGTTATAAATAAAATTTCAATGAATGTGCATAATTAACATAATTAATTTACTGTACAAGTGATATCACGCAAACAACAATATGTATTACAGTAATCACACAAACAACAATACGTGATTACTGTGAAATAAATTAAATTGATTTTTTCGTGTTTCCGGACGCGTCAACTACTTTGATCATTAGACCCGTTAGTGTAATGCATGTTTTTTTCGTGGAGGATGGCGGTGACCTTTCCCCGCTGGATGGCGAGATCCGACGTCGACCTAGCGTCGGTTAGTGGGGTTTCCCCCTAATCAGGACTCTCCCACCAGCGGGGCACCGCCCCAGCCGGGACAAGCTCTTAGCTCCCGACCGGTCTCCCGGAATATGTGGTAGTTAGTGTAAGTGTGTGTGTAAGGAGAGAGGATAGGACAAGGAAGAGTAAGGACAGATCGCACGCGGTCCGTGGCCCGTTTGGTAGGGTACTGCCCCGGCATTCACCTGGTATTGGTCGGAGAAACCACAGAAAACAACCGATCAGAGCAGTCGGCCGCTAGAATTCTCATCCAGACAGCGACTGAATTCGACCTAGCTGACAAGCTAGGACCTCCTGATCAGAGGCGCTGCAGTGACATCAATTGATGCACTGAGCTACCACTCCCGGTAAAATAAATTAAACGTAAACATCACTTTAAGCATGGTTCACTGACCCAATCGCTGAAGACATTGATTTTACTTTCAACTTTTGCCCCACAGGTAGTTGAAATACATCCACCACTTAGTACTGACACAGGTGAAGCAAAACAAGCAATGGATTAAAAGGCAACGAACCGAACAAGGGCTTGGAATGGCTTCAGGCATGAAAAATGCGCCATCGAAGATGAGGCAAGGGATCATAACGGGGAAAATCTGGTTCATCGAATCGATATTGGCAAGGGATGGTAGAAAGGCACGAAAGGCGAGGCAGCCTTGAAACGGAGATGGAGGGACTGAGTAACCGAGTACACCGAAGCGAGCAGGAATGGAAACAAAAATTCGATTCATTTTAACTCAAGATATCGCGAAAAAGTTTAAAAAACCATTTAAAGTTGTACATTAATGGCTGGAAAACTTAGAAGCACGATCGTTAGCCTGTGGTTCACTTCACTGAGGCTGTTCTTTTGTTCTATTCAATGCGTAACAATTCGTGATCCATTTTAATGTAATGGTTGTAACAGCATAAAGTGTGTAATTCCACTCCGAGGGTGTCAGAGGCTGACGGACACGTGGGAACGAACAATGGCCGGCGAACTACAAAGCCTTTAGGGAACTGTGAGGGAAGCTGTGGCACTCCATGGCGCAAGGCGGGCGGGGCAGTGGAGACTGACCCCTCGGTAAGCGGCCATGTAGTCCTAGAAGCCACCTGCGTTTCTCAGATGGGCTAGGGGATGGGGGATCCCATGAACGCCAAGAGGTTAGCGGAGAGGAGATGAGTTCGTTTTGAGATTGCGTCGCGTGCGGACGCAACTCCTGCCCCAGGAGGCGGATGTGTATATCGTATGACACTGCGAGTGCGTAGCACTGGGTGTCTGGGCACCGGCGCGGTAAAGCGTATGGGTGGAGGATGCCCTAGCCTGGGGACGGTGAGCAGTGTGCGTGGGAGTCGCGGAGGTAGATTGCGAACGTGAGCCCAGAGCTGTAAATAGTGCAAATCTTGCAAATAAATAATTGTTAATAGAGCTCGTGCCTGTGTTATTTCGCTATCACTTGTAAGAAATTTCTTAAATATAAATATACCTGATTTAAAGCCACAAATTGTAACGTAATCTGGGAAACATATAGAACTGTACATTTCAATTGCCCATTCATTCCATTACATTGTCCTAGTCACACACCCTCCACACATACCAACATACACACATACGCACACAAACATACATACAGAGCAGCGAGTAGCTGCATTGCTAAACAATGTTGTGGTCAATGAAACTTCCTAAAATTTTAATGTAGACATGTTAAGTTCTTTTAAATTTAAAACGTACATTCACAGCATTTCTTTTTCCATTTTCTTAAAGGTTCAATAAAAAATATTTTCTTTAATTGTACGCTGTGTATTCATACATTTTTTCACAGAATATTCGCGTTGATGGACATTTTCCCCAATTTTGCAAATTAAATCAGTTGTTGCCGCAGTTTTCACTCTGAAGATGAGATCATAACTGCGGGCTGGCACTGGACAGGTGTAAGGGGACGAGGCAGGTTGCGGATGGAAGGGGCGAGGAGGTATAGCGCGATTTCCGCACGTCACGCGGTTGGGGGGGGGTGCAAATCAAGTTAGTAACGCCCCCGCCCGTCTCGTCGAGTGCCGCCCGGCACCTGCGCCCGCGCAGCTCGCGGTCCGGAAGCGCCGAAGAGGTTTCTCATCGCCCATCGACGCGATGCCTCCCTCCCTCCCTCCCTCGAAGGAGGACAGCAGGCGAATGGAGTTTCTTCCAAGGAACGTGGTAACTGAACGCTTTTAAAAACATCGTTCGCTGCGGGAGATTGGAATATTTTTATTCCCGAAGTTTTAGGACTTTCAGTTCCAGCCTGAAGTAATTGACACAAATGACACGTTATTTCGGAAAAATTTGTAGACATACAATCGGCCTGTTTCCTGAAACATCGATCGTGCATACTTGAACAAATCTATCGTTAAGCCTAGGCCCTTTAAACCTGGCTTTCGAGTTACATACCTTACCTCCCTGTTCCTAATGTTATCCATACTAAGTTTAGGAGATCTAATGCCAAAATTATGGTCTCAATGTGAAAAAAGTATATAAGAAATATGAGTTATTCAATTTGTTTACAGACATTGGGTAATATAAAAATATATTAACAAAATGTACGTCCGTACTCAAGTAGGAAGGCGTACTGACTTTAACGTATGCGCTCTAGCACGAAACATGAAGGGTTTACCGCGACAAGTGAACGCAAGAAAAAAATCATAAATAGTATATTAATGCACAATTTATAATGTTTATCTTTGAGGTGATGGTCTGCTCTGAACATATTAATCAAAGAAGTCCCAATTTGTCGAACAAATAATGAAATGTAAAGATTAAGTAGTGGTACAATGCCTTAGTACCGCTGAAAATCAATTCAAGTAATCTATCAGAATACAATTGAAGATTACATAGAGCCAACCTTTTATACAAGAACTTCTAATTGTAACTTCTAAATTGCGCATAATACTTCCTAAGCAGTCTTGCGGAATGGCATCTATGCAAATTACTACCAACCAGCAGAACCGCAATCCGCAGAACTGATGGGTATTAGGGATATTTCTCAGATACAACAGACTTTTCTCCACTCTCTCACTTTTTATCGGCCTAGTATACTATAATACTAATTTAACTTTTTTAATATGAATAAACGTATTTATTGATATACATTTCATTCAACTGAAATAACTGTAATAAATAGGAAGCTGAGTTTGAGATAAATGCTGTAATTATTATCTACTGCACACATTGCAAAAAGAAAAGCATTTTACTTCTGAAGTCACCTGAGTATCTCGCGTAATGATTTCATCATCTTTTCCATCCCCCTCACCTACAACTTTGAAGGGGAAGGATTTAGTCACAGAGACTTTCATCATGAATATCGCGCAACTGTGTATTATTCCACAGGCAACGAAGTGCCTGGCAGCTGAGAGATACGGCAACACAATACAAGCGCACACAAAGCATTTCGATATGGAAGAGAAATTTTGTCGTTAAAAATAATATTTCCAATAAATGACACCAGCACATCAAGCTAACAAATTACATTCGTACATTTCCATTACGCATTACAAATATGAATTTTGAAAGGGCATTGTCGATGCGTTCAGCTCACAAGACCACCGTAGACTACAATGCAGAATCACACCAGATCCCTTATTATCGCTTAAATCAACTAACATGATCCCTAAATATAAATAGTTTTACTTCCTTTTAGTCCTTACTTAGTGGAGAAAAATTTCTGTAATGCTAAGAAAAACAACGATTTTGGGGTAGAAAAATTCGTATTCTAGGTTCCCGATATGGAAAAAGTAGGTAATTCTTGTCCTAAATTTAGTAAAATTTCTTCCTTTAACACGTTATGTAGTCAGAAAACACGTTTCTGAGATCATTGTTAATGTAAAATTGGTTTTGCAGCAAAACGCTTGACTATGTCTATCTAAACATGTGCGCAACTCTAGCGACTTTCATAATTAATATTTCCCAATTGATTTCAAGTTTCTAAAAATTGACTACAAAATTTTAGAATTATTTTTTTATCGAATAAGAAAATAAAAATGGCACAGTCCGATTTTCGTCGAAATCCCTGAATTTTCGAAAACTGAAAAATATTTATATTTTTTTAGCGACTTCCTACAACTATAATATTGAAGATAGAGGTATTTCTTCCTAATCCCAAAATTGCACAATGCCATTTTTAAAGAGCTGATTTACAACAGACAATAAAGCAATAAAAATTTACAATAAAGCAAAACTCGCTATCTGCAATTTTGTTGTTTTCAATTGATAATTTTTTGGCAAAAAAGCCGAAAATGGGACTAGCCCCATATCTTTTAGCATCAGTTATTACGTATCAGGAGAAAATTTAAAGAAAAAAATTGGAGCGGTTTTAGTGAAAAAATTGCCGATATTTCGCGCAAAATTACGAAAAATACTCACATTTTCGAAAAATTGAAAATAAAGAAAAAAATCACTATCTTAAATATTGTAGTTGTAGCAAGACAAAAAAATTGCCCAACAAAATTGCAATTTTTAAATTAAAAAAAATCTGTGATCAACAAATCATCATCAAATCATGGGACCACCACAATTCGCTTTATTTACGCTATCGGAAGACAAAGTTTGATAAAAAAATCGTTGCCGTTTTTGAGAAAATGTTGAAAATATTATCCAGGCTTTATGTAAAGTACCCTGAAAAATCAAAATACCCATTTAAAATTCTAAAGGCTACGAATTCATTCAGAACGATAGAGGAATACCCATTTTGAAGAAAATTGGCTGAACGGGTTAGGCGATAGCGTTGACCACAGACGGACGGACAGACAGACAGTGTCGAATCCTGAACATTATTTTAAGTATACCGCACTTTATAGAAGCTACCTTTGCCGTTGTCTTTTATTCTGAACTTTTCTGAAATCCCAATACTATAAAATTCCGTTCTTAATAATTGTTATATAAGAAAATTACACAAACCACTAACTTCTGGATCATTAACACATTCCATTTTCACAAAAACGTGAGAGAAGCGTAACTAACGAACGACCAGAGGAGGTCTGTTCACCGCAACATT
This sequence comes from Teleogryllus occipitalis, assembly GCA_011170035.1. Lineage (NCBI taxonomy): Eukaryota > Metazoa > Arthropoda > Insecta > Orthoptera > Gryllidae > Teleogryllus > Teleogryllus occipitalis. The sequence continues at coordinate 198,940 of BLKR01001458.1, read as the reverse complement.
TTGCGGTGCTTACCGACCGTTCAGACGCGCATCCTCCCCTCTCCCCACCCTTGCAACTGTGAGGAAACCTAGGTCATCGCGTCTGATATCGAAAAAGTGTTGTTGTTTTTTCAGCACGTCCGACAGTCTATGAACAACATTGGCAACTAAACTATTCTTGGGATTTTTCCAAAATTATTATTTCCCCGCCGATCTGGCCCGATTCGAAGCTCTGCGATTTTAAAAAGCATTGTTTAAATTTTGGGCGTATTTCACATGAAGCCCCCGAGACATTTTAAAAGTTCTCTCAAATTTTTTTTTCCCTCAAAAATGTTTTCTCTGAATTTCTTGGAATGCACTCTAACAATAGAGTGAATTACACTTAGATGGTGCAGGATCGATTTTCACTGTTAACTCGAAAATTATAAAGTTTGGATTTTTTCGGCGTGTTCCTAAATCTACGATATTGAAGGTAGTTTTTTTCTTTTTTAAAAAGACTCCAAATTTTCCAGTGAAAATGTGCGTAGAGGACGAGGTTTTACCCTTCTATAATATTCTTAAGTGGTATTTCTATTTTACAGCTAGGCATCCGAAAAATTGATAAAACGAGAAAAAAAAATTATGCACCAATAGCTGGGAATTCTAATAAATTTCCGCTAGTAAATGAACTGGAATGCAGAATTATGTATGTGCTTTGAACAATATACAATGAACACTTTTCGTTTAGAGTAAGACGTTTGTAAGACATAAACAGGTGGGGTACCAAAGTTAACGACAGCAAATATCGGTTTGAGGTATTAGGATGCGGTATGCAAACAGGTGGGGTACCTAAGTTAACCACAGCAAATATCGGTTTGAGGTATTAGGATGCGGTATGCAAAGTTCTTGTGGATAATGGGGAAAATAATAGATTTCATTTTCTTATTAGTAACATATTTAATTTTGGGGAAATTGACAAAACTTTTAAAAAATGGGATTTTTTTTGTCCACCAGTATTATTCTGAAATTCTCAATGATAGGAATACAATGATATAAATATAGCTAGTATTTGGAAAGAAACTGTAGGAACTAGTGGATATGGTCCAAAAATACATCTCCTTCCTGCTCGAATCGAGTCAAAAAGTTTGTTTTGTAATTGTCAGAAGTCTTGTAAACCACTGACACAAATTTCCGGTAATTCAGCTTCTCAGAAACAATGGTGTACAAAACCGACATTGAAACCTGTGGAAAATCTATGCATAACTTCGAAATCGTGAACCGTCAGTCCTGTCGTATTTTGTTGTCTACAGTACGAACCAACCTTCAAAAATCAGAGAAGATCGAACAGGCCAAGGTTCACCAGAGTAACCCGACCGTCCTTGAGCATTTTCACCAACTTCCAAACTTCACTGCCACCCATAGCATTATCACGGTAAACTTTACAAATCTGATGGTGAATTTCCGCTGCTGCCAAGTTTATTGCACTCAAGAATCGAATTAAAGATCGTATCTCCAAATGGGTGAGTCAAATTTCTTACATATTATACACTTCCACAGCTCAGCAGACAGACGACCGGGCTGCAAATGGCACTTAACGTGCGCGAAGCGAAGTGCTTGACGCAAACGCGCATGCGCACTGCAGCGATCGCGAGTCATTCTCACTCTCATTTACAAACGGACCTTTCACAAATGACTTTCTTTGTATTACCTCAATTTAAGAACACTTCATAAGTGTAATGATTAAAGAGCGTACTTTGATGACCTAAAATATCGTCAAAAATGATCAATAAAATGTTCGAGAAAGGTTACTTTAGTTCAGGTGCAGTCAGCTTGCAAACCTTTGGCTTGGACAGTTCTTTGCCAGGAAATCTCTTACTCTAGATATCCCGAAATTGGCTGACCCGACGATGGCGCTGATAGGCGTCGCAGGAGCCTTATATTACTTACATATGCTGACAGTACAATTTCTAAGCGAAGAAATCGAAGAGGCTACGAAGTAATTCTGTGAAGAACATTTGTTGCATCTCGTAAATATTATTTGTAGGAAGTGCCATTAAAATGATATTAAAAGCGATGAAATTAACGAAAAATGCTTTAAAAATGAAGGAAAATGGTAAAAAATGTCTTATTGGTCGAAATCGATGTAAATGAAAACAGAAATGCCGTAAAACAATGGGTCGTTTAATTTTGTCATAACATAAAATGAATGTCCATACTAAAAGGCATTGTCCTAACGTGAAAAGAAAAAAAAAATATTTCATTAAAATCCGCTCCCTAGTGATGATTTTTAGTACCCAAATACCATAGTTTTAAATACTTAGCTTCACAATCTACAACTAGAGCTACACAAAATATCCTGGACCAGGCGGAAAAAATACAATTGTAAACTACGATATCCAATCCCTCTTTCTGACAGGTCAGGTTTGCACGAAAAATTCTCATACAGAGACAAGTGATAATTTATCTCGCAGTCACCTACTGTACTCCAGTAAGTGTGGAGGATTAAATACAGTCTACTGACGTTCGATCAGCTGGGACGCGGTTATCCAATCGGGAGCTTCAATACAAAAACTGAAATCGTAACGAAACTCCCGATTGGATAAACGTCTACAGCCGATCGACCATCAGAAGTCACTATAATTAAATCGGAGAATAATCTCAGCACCAGTCCTCGAGCCGCAGATCTCCAAATTATCATTTACATATTATACCCTACAAGACTACAAAAAATCACGAGTACCAAAGTCAACTTTTAATACAGAATTCGTGTCACGTTTGCACAATACTACGGTGAAAATATGATGAACTGTAAAAAATATGAATATATGTGTACGCAATGGCCTACACACTAGTGTAGTACCTCACTCACTATACTTTTTTTAACCTGGCCGATGACACTTCATCAGCTGTTACGGTGTCATCCGATCGAGAGCTAAAAGGTCATCGTGATGACGCCTGTGGTCACGTTTGAGCTCCCGATTGGACGAAACCGTAACAGCTGATCAGCTGTCATCAGCCAGGTTACAGAAACCCAAGTATTAAGGTAGGCCTCTATGTGGTCATGCAATTGCGAAACATTTCTAGACCTTCCGTTCTTAATGTTCGTGCACACTACATCAAAAATCTTATTACAAAACGTGGGAAATGTATGGTGCTCGCAAAACCTGAATCCGTTTCAGAGATCATACATAAAAAGTTCAATTGATGAAACAGTCAGTTGGATACAGGTGAACGGGAAATACGGCAGAAATCTCAACCCTCATGCCTGTCATGTAAATATTTCTGCACGAGTTTATAAAAGTGTGCGGACTTTCGACAAATCGGAGTCTAATAGCTGAAATAATTTCCTAGCTATTCCCAACGCGATTTGTTTCCGACTGGTCCAGGGCGCCGCGTGCGCAAGGCGCATCGCATTACGTTTCTGGAGAGCGGCGTGGGCTGCGCGTGCGCTGCTCGTGGCGCGTCGCGGCGGGGGCGGGGCGGTCGCTTGCAGGCGCCGGCAGCGGCGGATGCAGTTACCCATGGGGGTGGAGGCCAACAGGAGCCATGCCGGGTGGGCCGTGCCCTGGGCGGGCGCGCCTCGCGGCCTCGCGCCGCCTGGCGAAGCCCAGACCGCTCCCGTCGTCGCTCACCCCCGCTCGCCCACGCCACCGCCCTCTTAGCTCGCCCTCGCGCCTCCTCGCGCTCGGCGCCGCCCGCCCCTCGCCGACGCGCGCCCCCGCCACGGGCACGGCCACGGGCCGCGCGTCGCCCGGAAACAGCCGCCCGACCGCATTGTAGCGCCCTCCCTCTGTACGCGCCTTCGCATCTTCACCGTTATTGTGTTGTCCCCGTTTAATACAGTGACTTGTCACAGATCATCCGCTGGACACGGTTACCCAATCGGGAGCATCGTTACTTTAAATGTAGGTATCAAAGCTCTCGATTGGATAGTCGCGTCACAGCTGATCTACCGTAAGTTACTATGTTGAAATCAGACAATATGAGCCCTAGTGCTCTTTATTATATTGACAAAAATAGTACAGACTAATAATTACGAATTTGAGGAGATTTGGCGCACAGAACGAAACTGTTCTGCACCGGCCTGAGCACTACCAACATCACCCTACTCTTCTAACCCCCAACTCGACATGTGTCTCCGTGCAAAACAGAGAATTTTAATTGCTCACCAGGAATTAGCAAAAATATGGAGTATACGTGTGAAATATGGTGCATACATATGGAATATGGAGAAAACAATTTTTGATGGGGAACTGATTGCATCAAACTTCCTTAAATACTGATAGGAGTCTTCAGGTTTACGTCGAAATAATTAAGGATCACCTACACATCAGTTAGTTCTATTGTATTATTTTTTCATTGTGGTTACTGTATGACTACAAGTTGCTCTCCCATGACTTGGAATTGACTGATTAGTGATTCCGGGCGCGTCGACTGCTAAGATCATTAGTTCCGGAAGTGTAGAGCAGTTGTTTTTTTTCCTGGGGCGGTTGGCGGTGATCTTCCCCCGTTGGATAAGATACGGCGCCGACCTACCTGGAAGGATAGCGAGGTTTTCCCCAACCAGATATCTCCTACTAGCATAGCACCGCCCGTGCCAGGACAAACTAAGCTCACGACCGGTCACCTGACATGTGTTACGTGTGTGTTGCATGTAAGTGTATGTAAGTAAGGGGTGAGGATAGAACAAGGAAGGAGGAGGAAAGATCGCAGCGGGGTTCGTGACCCGTTTGTTAGGGTACTGCTCCGGATATTCGCCTGGTATTGATCGGAGAAACCAAGGGAAACTACCGATGAGGACAGCCGGCCGCTAGAATTCTCCTCCAAACAGCGACTGAATTCGACCTTGCAATCTAGCTAGTACCGAAAATCCTGCCATTGTCGAGACTTGAAACTAAGACCTCCCGGTCAGGGGCACTACAGTGACCTCAGTTGATGCCAAGAGCCACCTCTCCCGGTCCCATGGCTTGCGTCTATCTCTTGACCCGCAACTCTTCTCATTCTTTCCCACTCTTCCTAAGAAAACTTTTCTCGTATTCGTAATATTGATACTTATCCTGAACCAATTTTCTGCCGTTTCCATATCGTCATTGTGTACTAATTTGACCAGATCTCCTTCCCTGACCTTGATTCCCATCTCAGCCCAGACTTTCCTGAAATCAGCGAATCTCTTGTTTCCATACTCTCTCTCTTAGGCGTCGCCCTTCTGGCACATCCATCTTCATCAGTTGCCCGACAAATCTTGCCCTTTTGGATTCGATTTCCTACGAGATCGGCCTGATGATTCTATAGTTTGTTCCCTGATGTTCGGCCCCGTCTTTCTACACCTCTCCAGCCCAGTATCTTTTTTCAGAATTTTGGAGGATATTATAATACAATGAGCAAATTATTAAAAGCTCCACAGTGTCATTACTGTGCCATTAGTCACGTGATTAAAACTTGTTCAGACGAAACAGTAAAAGTCTCGGCGAACAACAATCTATTGAGTGAAACAAGTCTCGTAAGTGACAAAAGAAAATGTATAAAAGGTTAAAGCAAAAATGTAGGGCCGTTTTGGGAAAATTCGTGGAAACTGATCACGAGTTCTCTCAAAATTACGACTACTTTTTTAAAAAAGGTACATAAAATGATTGAAATATCTATTATTGGAAAATAAGATTTTATTAAGAAAAAATACATATAGTTAATAATGTAGTTGTAGGATAGTGTAGGAAAAATTTCAGACTTTTGCAATTTTCGAAACTCCAAAGGTTTATATGAAAATTTGACTAGCTCCTTTTTATAAGCGTACTTTTTACTCTACTGTGTTATATTATTCGCGCAAAAACATTTTTAAAAATTTGAGTATTTTTGAAAAAATTCTGAAAATGTTCTACGGGATTAATGCAATGAACTCCGTTTCATTCAATAGGTCCGTTTCAGATCTGAAGTGCCGTGATATCACCCTCATCGATCTGGAATATCCATTTTGGTGAAAATACTGAATAAGGTTAAGGCCCTAGTGTTGTTCACAAGCGGATGGACAGTCTAAATAAAACATATTCTACTAACAGGGGCCACCAAAACGTGTAATTCAGAAAAAAAACTCAAAGTTGAATTTATGCGGAATTACGTAACATTCTCTACATATCGTAAATGATGGAGTAAAAGATGGAATGAGAACCTCATTCCATTCATCAAACATAGTTCCTATTTGCCGTTTTTATTTATCACATGTCTTAGAGCTTTAAAATATTCCCTTGAATCTCACACTTTCTAGCAAAAACCTTACATAGCAAGCATCAATAACTAGCAGGAGTGGATCGAACACAAAAACCACACCCATAAAACGGAAATACGCCGAAATTTTTATATCTGCTTGTTAAAATCACTTCGCGCGCTCTGAGTGAATACAACAGGCTTTATTTTCCCTCTTTCCGAAATACCGCGGTCTGGTCGTACACTATTTTGCTATTTAGAGTTATGTCGCCCATCAAGAGAAAAGATTCGAACGGCTTCGACTACAAAAAAGTGTTCCCTGTACTATATATTACAGATAGCAATGCACTTGCGACAACACACTCATTAATTAATACAAATACTCAAACGCGAGAAGATGATGGATATCACATACTATATTCACCCTCTTTAAACCTCATTAGAGGCCAGAAAAATCAACCTTCATATAATCTACGATGGGAGTCATATCAAAGGATGTATGTGCATACCCGTAGCTACATGTCGTAATCGAAACTAGGAAGTACACATTCCGGATAAAGGAAGAAAAATTATGTATGGAAAATTTATTCATAAAATCTTAATGGTATATCAAGTGTAAAAAATATACAGAAATGGCTTGACAAACTATGTAAAAATTCTTTCGAAAACTTTTGCCTAGAGCTGAGCAGGTCGTCTGATGTGGTCAAAGCACCAATTATTTAAACAAAAGTGGTTCGTGAAGATATTAGTACCTTGGAACCAAGTACTTTTGGGTTCAGCAAGTAGCATTTACATAAACATTTTAAAAAGCAAAAAGGTTAAATCAGTTTACTAAAAAATGAAAATGAATTGTTATACTTCACAAGTCCTAGGTTTAGACTAAAACTTATTTAAAAAATAATAATAATCATTGCAAAGTGACAGGTGTTATCTGTCAGACAGAAGCCTGAAATACTGAAACCTGCACACTATTGAATTAATAAAGTCAAAAATGAATTCTAATGTGCTTACTGATGTTACTGCTCACATAATTTCTCCGGGTGCCCAGCCATACACATCAGGTTTGCCGGAAACGTGGAACAAGAATCCAAATGTTACGTACAAGCGTTGCGAAACAAATCAGAAGAAATTCAGATCTTGAACGTACCTCTGGGATAAGCATACACACGCACTCTTTTATCAAGTGAGAGTATTACGAGAATAAACAACATTTAATCATATTAACGAGTCGTTAAGACGTTTGTTTTTGACAGTTGAAGACGCTGCTCACAAACGAATCCTGAATGATGCGAAAATAATTTGCTCTCGGTATCAATCTACTAGTAAGACTCACTTATTAGAAGTCTTTACATCCCTAATTTCAAACAATTTTCAAATCGTCCGAACACGAAAAACGAAGATGATGTTTAACGTTGTGCAACAATCAATTTTAACATTGTCCCCACAACACGATCAAAGAAATTTAGAAATCATAGTTGAAAATATGAGAATTTAGTCGATAACTTTCTGGCTGTTCTCTCTTAAAAGCAGTATATGAACTGACAAAGGTGCCCAAACGTCAAAGCACAATTCAAAAAACTGTAAAGTGCTGAAAAAGTAGTGCCGTCAATACAGCAACATATTTCCTCTAATGTAAACACTGGCGTAAATTAAAGCACATCAATACATTAATCGTTGAATTCCACGGAAAATTCCCCCAAATACCTGACACAACATTACTTCCATAATTTTATGCGTAGTGTCAACGTCGGGTATATTCACCTCCCACGTACTGAGTTCTGTCCTTGATTTTCAGCGTGCACTCGAGAACTTTTATTAGTTATGCTTGACGTAACATAATTCATACAACAAACAAACAAACAAACTTGGTTTCGAAAATACGGTGATCGCAATCCAGCACTTTGCAAGAAGCACTACTGATTGGACACGATTTACACAAATAAAATTATTTTATTTCGAAAATCTCACTACCCTGGTATTTTTTTGCAACAATGAAATATCTTGTACACACCTGTATTCTCAACAACCCTCGCACCGGGAGATGTGGCTCAGTGGATCAACTGGTCACTGCAGTGCACCTGACCGGGAAGTGCTAGGTTCGAGTCCCGACGGCGCACGGTGGTGCATTTTCCCGAAATCCTGGCCAAAACCTCAAAAATGAAATCGCGTTTACTGAACTTTTGCAAATACTACGACACACTGTATACTTGGGGGCATTTGTTTCGGCCCACTTCGTGTCTCTGGGTCAATTCCCCTGGCACCAGTAGTCACCCGAACTTACCCTTCGCGGCGTTCGGTAGACCTGCAGTGCGAGAGTAACATAGAGAGACTGTCTTTATTTGTAAGTAGTGGCCATACAAAGTTGTGCAGAGAAAACTGACAGTATGGATTCTCTTCCTGAAGGTTTGTAGAGTATTTTCATGTTTGTTTCATAATGCATTAATCCATAATACCGACGTGGGATGAAATATTAAAATGCATGAAATTTATACAATAATTTTAATTTCTCGCAAATTCACGTAGGCTGAAAGTTACCAATTTCGCGGAATTCCGCGATGTTTCTAATTTTATTTACTAGCTGAATCTATCCTCTTTCGAATCCAGTTATAAAATCATGTCCCAACTTGCCCCATTAGTAAATACAAAGAATTAACTTTTCGTCGAGCACGCGTGACCGCCGAATATGACTCGTCGAGATCCGTCCTGAGAACGGGAACTGCTTTTACAACGCTGTTTCTAGAAGAAAATTTTGATTCTTTTTACTGAAATAACAAATTTACTCAATATTATAAACAAAAAATGAATATTTTTAATTTTTGTAATAGATTCTGACTATTCACTAATATTAATGTTTAATGCATGTATAAGTTTAATGCATGTAAGGTTAAGATATTCTGCCACCAAGTTACTACACTTAATTGCAGAATTAACAATAAATCTAATCTAAAATTACATGAACATAATATTTACGTACATATTACATCTTCTGAACTGGATTACGCACATTTTATTTCATTAAAACTTGTACATAAAGTAATATTTACATAATATGTGGCATCAAAACTCGTTCTCAGGAAGGATGTGCTCGATGAAAGGTTAAATAAGTACGTGATATCAAAGAAACTCATCGTAACACTTTTTAAATTTTAAAAATGAAATCAAAAATTCAATTGATCGGAAAGTAATATTTGTTTACTTAACTCGATGTTATATACCAACAATTATTTCTATTACATTATTATTGTAACAAAATTAGTATTATATTGTTTTTAATGAAATAATACTGTAACTACAGTTTCAATATGGACAAGAAACTCATTCAAATGCAAATCAAATAAAAATGGGTCTGAATGTAGAGCTTTCCAAATAAGATAATGTTAATAGCAAAGGTAGTAATTCAGCAAGACGCTTTTTTGAGAGGTCTAAAGATTCCTCAGAAATAACGGGGATAACGGGGATGGTTTAATTAAAAGACTTCGAAAAATTTTATTGGCAATTAAATACGTGGATTTATTTGCATTACTTTTTTCAGCATTACTTTTTATAGTAGTAGGCACTGGAAACTGCCAAGAAATGTTTCCAAATATTCATGGTATTACATGCCTAGACTCTATTCACAAAGATATAAGACGGTATGGATAAGGATTCTCGTGAACATGTTCAAGACTGCACCCAATCCAGGAGATGTTTAATCGCCTGTTGAGATCTTCTGTTCCTTTCATTTCCAGCTTAAGGGATGTTCCCAAAAGAAAGTTAAAATTCTTGAACAAATATGCTCTGTCTCATTTGCCTGAGCCAAATATCATCATAGGGAGAAATGTACCCTAGTGAAAACTGTGATCTTCCTTTTCGGTTCTTCGGACACTGTATATGAATTTTCTCTGGCAGAGGGCATGAAATGGCATTAATGCGATGCTTCTTTATGCCAAATGTTATCAAGTAATATGTAAGTAATCCCGACGGTTTTCTAAAGTCAATTTTGTGAATTGATAAAATTTAACCAAGTTTATATAGAAAAACGTATATTTATATTTCACAGATAATAGCAGTGCATTATTCTGGTATTATGTTACCAGCTCTCTTACATTATAAAGATAATCCAAAATAATTTTGGTCGTCGTAGAAAACATACTATAGCTTTCAGAGGTTTTGGCCAGGAAATCGCCAAAATGCACCACTGTGCGGCGGCAGGATTTTCGACACTAACTTGTCAGCTAGGTCGAATTCAGTCACTTCCTGGAGGAGAATTCTGGCGGCCGGCTACTCTGATCGGTAGTTTTCCATGGTTTCTCCGATCAACACCAGGCGAGTGCCAGACCAGTACCCTAAGAAACGGACCACGGACCGCGCGCGCAATATAGTGCAAGATCTACGCAATATCTTAAATTTTGAATGTCACTGAAATAAGAATGTATATTCCTATCATATTATAACATTTTTTCGATTATCTGGGGGTTGTGTAATCTAAGCACAAACCGCCACTGCAGTGAAATATTTTTAGAGAAATAAACGCATGTACTCTGGTACGTCGTGACGCAGGAAGTAAATTAAAAATTCTTGTACGCACAGAAACTTTAGAAAACTGACTGAACCCTTAGTATACTTCCCTAAAGGCGAAAATATCTGACAAACATGTATATTGAACATATGAAATGTTTTTAAGTGCTTTGTATGATGCAACAAAACTTTGTCAGTGATGATAAGTTATACAGGCTAAAATGAACTGACATTACTCATTTTTAAAATTCTATGCTAAATGTTTTTATTTCCAATAGTAATTTTCGATGATTCAGTACAAAATTTCCATGCGGTTTCTTCCCTTTCTTTTTTCTAGTATTTTATTTCATGACACTGACACTCAATGGAAATGTGTAATAAATGTTATTTTATAATTCATAATTCATTATAAACGTGTCTTTTTTCATTAATTTATAAGTTAAACTTTGTACGGAAATAAGTGGTTTTGTCATTTCGTTTTTCACAAAATAAAAAAGCTTTAAAATAGAGTTGTAGCACATTCGTCACAAAATCCCAAATAAAGAACATCTCTTTGAGGGAGAGACACCCATCAAAGTAGCTGACGCTAACCACAAAAAGAGAAAAAAGAGGCTGAGCGCCGTGCGTGCGTCATGTCACCCACTGTAAAGACATCGTTCCAATATCGTAAACCGGAACGAAAAAAGCCGGCACGTCCATGGCGCGTAGAGCTCCGGCAAAGCGGGGCACTTAAAGACGTAAATCTCTCGGCGTGCGAGGCGCACGTCGCGGCAGAGACGCATCGCAACCGCACGTAGCCGAGCGTGCGCCCGCGCGCGCCGCTCCGCCCCGGGAGCGAAGTGCCAAACAAGCGGGCACGTGACGGAGCAGACAGCCACCTGGGCGCCCGCCCCACCCACCAACCACCCACCCGACGCGCGCCTCCTCCGTCACCTCCCCCCGCACAACCATCCACACCAAAGAGAAGTCGTAGGCTCGCTTGGCTGAAAAAGCTCGCTCACGTGCTCCCTCTCGGCCGTCCGGGCGAAGATGCCCGTCATCTGCCCCTTTGCCAACGGTTCGGTCGTCCTGACGGGACCTTCTTCGGGGCCGGAATGTCTTCGTTAAACAACCTACGGCGCGAGCGTCTCCCGAACAGCTCACAGCAATGGCAACCACACCCAACTTTCCACGAGACTATTTGCACGCACTACTTTCAAACGGGACCTCTACCGTGATACTGTCCTAACGAGCAAAATATCGCCTGCAAATTGTCAAAAGACGCCAGGACCCCATCTGCGTTATTTGCGCGTAGCTGCTTCCTCCAACGTGCATACAGTATTTTTCTCGCAAAATTTCGTCTCCATCTCCCACACTGCCTTTGTCCGTAAACTATGTCATACAACGTATGTTTTTTTCTCTCTAGCTGCACTTCTCTAGCCATATATTTTCGCGATGGCATTTCCGGCAATGATTTCATTTTCTTAACGCAACATATAAGGTTGCGCTTGCTCAACAAAACTCCTCTCTACCCTTCGAGATCAACTTCAACGCCCGCATTCATCTAGCATGATCTTCACATAGTCCCTCTTCGTCGCCGCCGACGCCGCTGCCGCAGCCGGTGCTGCTGTCGGCGTGCGCGAAACACCCGACGCCTCGTGCAGCGCGCGCTGATAGCGATAACAGCCAGAGACGGGACGGCGCGGCGGCAGCGGAGGAAGAGGAGGCAGCAGCGGTTGCATCCGACGACGCACACAAGGAGAGATGCTGAAGAGGCCACGATTGGGGCGGACCCGTGGCCGAACAACAAGTGGCCGCAGTGCAAGGCTCCAAGCCCTGGCAACGGAAGGGGGGGGGCGGAATATAATACTCGTAGGTTCAAGCATTGGAAATATTAACCTATGAAGCGAAAGTCATGAGGCGGAAATTGATTTTTTTTTCCTAAGGGTTCCTTGGCGCTCATTTCATTTTCTTGTCTTCTGATTTTACGAATCAATACATTCTTAAAACGCTTCTCTATTATGCTGCCAAATATTATTTTCAAGGTGTTTCTCTTATTTGAAATGTTATCCGAAAACGTTTGAATCGAATCTTGCACTACACGACTGAATTTGACTTCTACCCCTTTCTGAAAACTTGCATTTCTTTGAGATAAGTCACTTGGAAAATAACCTCCTCAATTTCCCCCATAATTTCAAATTGAAATTAACGGACTGATGAAATATGGCTGTAGTTCAGAGTATTTATCTTAGAAAAAGACATGCAGAGCAAAACTTCTACAGTGCAAGATATACTTCCTCTATTGTTATTTTGTGTAAAATATAATGACTGTGGTTTTCGTAGTTCGAAAATTCCACTTTTCTTGTAGGCTACGCACTCATCAGTGTAAACTTTTGTTTAAAATTTGGTTTGCCTTATCAATGAAGACTGTAGCAACAGCGGCAACTGTCCAGTAGCGTCATAGTCAGGTACCAAGAAATAGATGGAAGAAAAAACGTACCCAGACATGCTTGGGCACATGAGCTTGTTCCAGAGAAGGAGCAACGACGGCTAAGAGATACAAGTACGTTGAAATGACGTTTCATTTGAACGCTCGGAATCGTAAACGAAAGGAAAGTCAAAAAAGCTCATGGAAATGGCGAAGTTGCCGTAACTAGCAGAGGAAACTAAGATGCTGGTTTTGATTGATTAGCGATGTCAGGCGCTTCAACTGCTAAGGTTATTAGTCTCGGAGTTATGGTACATGATTTTTCGTCGGAAGGTGTCGGGGATCGTCCCCCCTGGGTGATACGATCCGGCGCCAACCTACCGTCGGCTAGCGGGGGTTTTCCCCAATCAGGTTCTCCCACCAGGGGGGCACCGCCCCAGCCGGGACATGCTCTTAGCTCCCGACCAGTCTCCCAGCATGTATGGTAGTGTAGTGCATGTTAGTGTGTATGTGTGTAAATAAGGAGTGAGGGAAAGAAAGATCGCGCGTAGTCCGTGGCCCGTTAGTTAGGGTACTACTCCGACATTCGCCTTGTGTTGTTTAGAGAAACAACGGAAAACTATTGATCATTGCAGCCGGTCGCTAGAATTCCTCCAGACAGTGGCATGCAGCCACGCTTTGTAGCCCATGTCGGGAATCGAACACTAGGAGCTGCCGGTCAGAGTTACTGCTGAGTCAGCAGCAATGCTGGTTTGTTAAACTCAGACGGTGAAGCATCACGTAAATATAAATTAAAAATAGCGAACTTATAATCCGCTGAATTCAAATACACAATGCATGAATATTGCAACGATGGCAACTACAAAAATAATATTTATACCCGCTTTCTATAATAACAAACACATCTACACATATTTAATAATAACATTACACGCACGTCATTGTACCAATACTGGCCACAGCGAGGTTTGCAGATCTACTATGAAACCTCAGTCGCATACGACAGCACAGCACATCACCAGAAGCTTACGAAACTTGTGAGATGCGAGTACATGAAAAGTAAGTGGAAATTTGATCACAAATCACTCTATCGGCAAGACAACAAATCTCGCCGGCAGGAAGGCACGAACGAGCAGGATGCTTTAAACGAGTCTCTTTTCATTTAAAACAAGCAGTGAATTTGAAGATCAATGAAAGAAATAAAAGTGGTGATTGCACAAACCTGCAACAGTCAGAAATCGCCACTGGATTAGCCCGCTTCATTAACGTCCGACATCCCAAAGTAACCAATGATGGGAATTATGATGCGAAAGTTTCAATGAGCAGAGTATAATGAACATTACGATTTGATAACGGCCAAGACGCCCTGGTAATGATAGACTTGCAACAGACATAACGTAATTTTGAAATGAACATGAAGAATTTGATTTTCCTTCATCCTCATGTTGTAATATGACTTTTCAATAGAATAACGTAATAAAACTACCAATTCCCATTAGCGCAGGTAATTTTCGTAGAACAAATGAGCACTCGTGTTGTTATACACGTGTTTCAGTAATTGGTATATACCTAGAGTATCGTACATAAAAGCGCACTACAACTTCTACAGCGAAACTGTTCTCGAGCTGACCTGCGCATCGCCACCGTTCCAGCAACTGATTTTTATTGTTTCTCTACAAGCTCCATTTTTATGACTACGATTCGCCCACTAATTTTAGTGGCTGTAACTCTCGTTCGTCGCGAGAGTTTCGAAATAAGCCCGGCAGTTTGCGATGAGCCCGTAACACACACGCCTTCGCACTTTAACGGCGGTGCAAGAGAACCGGCGTACGAGCATATACCTCCCCAAAAAACTTCAAATCCGGCCGCCGCGCGAAATATAAACAAACAAAAAAAAAAAGCGAACAGCAAAAGAGTAAGCATCGCGCGGAAGAGAGGTTGCCAGCGCCGCCACCGCCACTGGGAAATAACACGACAGTGATGGACGAAAGGCAGACGGCTGCGGAGTGTCCGTGAACATGATTTGCGGGCGGGCGCGTCCAAACGGATTCGGCACACGTTGCGAAGCGATCGCCGAAAGCAAATGTTTCGCTTCTCCACGAGCCGCAACATCGTAGCGCTGGTGTTCAAACTCTTGCAGACTTTGTTTTAGATATCCTTCCACCAAATAAATATAAGTTTTAAAGATCCTACAAATTTTTGACGGATGGATATCATCTTTCGTAGTCATCATTCCAAAACGGTAACAAATAAGGGAAAATACGCACTCAGGTCAGATTATGAGAGAATCTATGTGTATTTGTTGTTGTTTTTTCTGCTGAGTATAAAAGAGAAGATCTAAAAGATTACAGCGGTTGCTGTAATGTCCGAAAGAAGTGGGTTACTGTAGAACCATACACCAGTGATCATATATTCGAGATCATATGTGGGAAAATTTCGGTTACAAGCTTGTAGTATCTAGCAGGGTCATCGTTAACCATTTCTAAGATGAGAATTTCCAGAACAGGTTAATCTAGTCGGCCAATAAATGGTCTCCTCCGATTGGGGATGCTGTAGCAGTAACTTAAGGGGATCTGTTTAAGCCATTTGGATGAAAAATAAATATTGAATGTTAGTATTCGAGTATTCTTGGAACCTCTTTGATGTGATGTAAAAGAAAGCGTTTTATTTATTGAGCCCTTGGATTTTTTCTGGACGTATAAATTTTACTCTGAATCAATGATTCTTGGCTGATTGATTGGTGCCTCCGGGAACGTCAACTAAAATTATCCGTTAGTGCAGAGAATGTTTTATCGCAGGAGGTGGCGGAGTCCCACCACCATTGGATGGTGAGATCTAGCACCTTCCTTCAGGTCGGCTTGCAGGGAATTACCCCTCTAGTTAGGCCGAGTTAGACACCGCCCCAGCCGGTACAAGCTCTAAGCTCCTAACTGATCACCGATATGTGCGGTATTGCAGTGCAAGTGTGTATATGTGTTTGGAAGGGGAGAGCATAGGACAAGGAGGATGAAGGAGCCAATTTCTCTTCTGTCAGTTTTCTCAAAAATATTAGAGAGGCTATACGCGAATGGAAACTTTTCTTAGGAAAAACGAAGCGTTTTCAGACTCACAACTCGGTTCCAGAAAATCAAAAATCAACGGAAACTGCCATTTTTTTCTTTCCTTATAGATGTTGCTTCCTCAATGGACCAAAATGAAAAACCCATTGGGATATTTTTAGATCTTTCGAAAGCTTTTGACGTTATTAACCATAACATCTTGCTCTCAAAATTACCTTCTTATGGAATTCGTGGTATTGTCCTAGATTGGATAATTTCGTACCTTAAACATCGATCTCAAAGAGTGGAAATACCGTACTGGCACGAAAGGACGTTATTTACTTATCTTTCCAATTCTTTGCCAATTAAACATGGGGTACCACAAGGTTCGATCTTAGGTCCTATCCTCTTTCTGTTGTACGTAAACGATATGCCCTCATCTATTAAAAATGGAAGAACAGTTCTGTTTGCCGATGATACGAATGTTCTTTGCAAAAAAGAAACAATAAATAGTACAATTTCAGAAGTTTCAAATTGGTTTTGTAATAAATTAATAGTTAACGAAGGAAAAACTGTATCAATGCAATTAGCTGATGTTAAGGTAACAAAATTTCTAGGTCTCTCAATTCAATCAAACCTCAAATGGAATGTACATAAACACTAAATTAAGCTCATTATGTTATGCATTCGGAATTCTTTCTAATTCTGTCAGCCTTCATGCAGCTAGTTGCGTGTATTTTGCAAATGTACATTCCCGCCTGAGATATGGCAAAATATTCTGGGGAAGCTCATACTTTAGTGCCTAGACATTTTAATTGCAAAAGAAAATTATCCGAATAATAAAAAAATGCCATCCACGTGATCCCTGCAAGCCTTTTTTCATTGAGCTTGGAATCTTACCATTGCCTTGCCTATTTATTTACGAATCTGTAGTATTTGTCAAAACTGACTTACTTAACTGTGGGAACATATTTTCATGTAAAACTGATATTTATAGTTACAACACTCGACGTAGAAATCATGTTCATCAAGTGTCAGTATCAATAGCTCACTATAAGAAATCCACATACAATACATGTACGTTACTTTACAACGCATTGCCAGATGAAATTAAACAATTAAAATTGGTACACAAATTTAAGTTAAAAGTAAAATCTTTTCTGCAGCAAAACTGTTTCTATATAATTAGAGACTATACTGTGACATACCAATACGTGGGACCTTGTATTGCGTCACATTTATTGTAAACAGGGTGAATTGTAAGGATAGACATTTGTAAATATAGCGGCATAGCAACGGTAGACGAGTTGTCAAGGTCAACAAAATACATTGCTTTGAACCACGAGACGCGGCTAGTTGATAAAGTAAACTGTTTGGGGATTGGCCGAGAAAGCAATGACAGTCTGGGGCGCGGCTAGTTGAATTTGTAAGTAATTGAGGGATTGGCTAGGCATGGAATTTTTTCTAACAAGAAACAGTAGAACGATGGACCGAGTTTTGAAGGGCTGAAAGAGGGGAATATGGATTCATTCTGACTTATGCCGTGGTGCTGTGCGGATCGTGTGTAGACAATTGATGTTGGGAGTTTGGGAATTGTGAACATTTACTTTGGAGCGTATGATTGTCGGACTTAGAATATTGATTGAAGGTGCGGAAATTGGAACTTGGAAATATTTCGAGCGCAGCAGCTAGAATTGTGAACTTAGGTGGATTTGTTGGCAACAGAACTGGGAGTATTTGATGCAAATAATAGTTAGCTGAACTTCAACATTTTAAGGATCCGCGTAGAAAGAACTGGGAACTTTTAAAAGGAAAATTAATTAAGTCTTATCAACTTATGAGGCGGTGAGGATCAGTGACTTGGAATACATTTGTGCCAGAACAGAAGAAAAGAAGATGGTATTTGGACCTGGAACCATCGACACCGGGGAAGATTGAAAATAGTCCTACGCGGCGACATCGGTCGACAACGCGCGAAGACGGGTACTGCAATATAAGGTTTGAGACTGGTCATAACCGAAAGTTTCGTATTGTTACCAATGAAAATTGAATAAACTTACAAGTTTCCGTGAATAGAAAAGATGATTTTCATTTAGCCAATTCCAGCAAATGAGTAGCTAGAAATGTATATTTGTTTTTCAGATTCCTCGGCCATTCTGTACGGATAGCAGATCGAATAATCGGCTATTAGCAGTCAATAGCGATTATTTCTTATAAGACCCATCGACCCAGTTAGCCGCATATTAATTTAATGGAAATAGCAGTTGAAGAGTAATTTTAATAATTGAATTAACGTAATCTTTTCCTGGCGCCCATATTCTTTTATAAATTTGGAACGGGTTACATTGAATTAATATTAGAAGGGCAGAGGAAATATTAAATTTAAAAATAAAATCAATTTGTTTCAATACTGATAGTCAAAAAGCAAAATAATGTTTACATTAACAAAACAATGATATAGTATAATGAATTAGTTTACATTTGCAATGTATAATTTAAAAAAAAATGATTTAAATGTCTGTAACAATTAATGTACTCCAGCTTCCGGGTCAATGACCCCCATCTCGGTCGAGTTTTTGTCCAGTTTCCCTGATCCATTGAACAAATGCTAAGATGGCCCCTTGATTTGCTTCTGGACGTAAATGTAGATTCACTATGCGCACGTTTTGTTGAGCTTTCCTTTTGCTTGTAGTGGTAGTAGAGCTTAGGGTGAGTTTCTGTTTGTTAGCAATAGAGTTCTGTTCGTTCGTTTACCGTTACAAATAAGTTTTCTATAATTCGGCAACGAAAATATCTAGTTTTTGAAATGTTAATCTCTCGCTTTTTTAAATTTATTATTATTATTATTATTATTATTATTATTATCATCATCATCATTATCATTTTCAACTATTAATAGTTAAATTGTTGGGAAGGGATTCTGAAACTCAAGAAAGCGTGCGCAGATGATTTTCTCCCCCATACGTCACATACAGTTTTTGACTAAATAAATAAATAAATAAAAAACTTGTGATGAGCAACTCATTTCGTTGTATGAGCTTACCTCTGGGTCTAATTTTGTACACAATTCATTCATTACCGTGATAGACAAAATATGTAAATTGAAAATCATACAAATTCGCATGAACAAGCCAATCAAATACAACAAGAACATGACTTCCATACCATATTGTGTTTATGATTGTGTTCGCCAAGAAAATAAAAAGGACAGACGCTATTGCACAGCCCCACCGCAGCTTGCATTTTCTTCCATTACCGAAGAGGATAAGATTCCTCCAAAACAACCGAAAGCCGCCCTTCAAAAGAACAGAGCCACTTGAAGCGTCTCCCTCTCCAGCTCCTGGCGAGTTGGGGCTTCAAGCGGGAAGTACGGTCGCCCGGAGGATAAGTAGAAAGCTGGGTCGGGCGGGGCAGAGGCGAGCTTGCTCGTTCTTGGCGACGGAGACGACAGCAGTGACGGCGGCGGCGGCGGCGGCGGCGGCCTAATCTGTGAATCGATGGCGGAGGTGTCAGGTGCAGCATCGCGGGTCGGTACTAGTCGATGGCGGTGCCTATGGTCGATGCGCTGCCATCACCGCCACCCTTAACCACGGAACCACAGGGGTAATTCGGAGCTCAGGTGGCAAGAGCTGGACTTCACTCATTGCTAGGTAAAATATTGAGGCAATTATTTACTTTTTATTGTACGTATAATTTAAAAGTTATATTGCATTGTTTCTTTCTGTTTCGATGTTTCAGACGATAATATACTGCAAAAACAATATTTCAAAATTAATTTTATAAATTGGTTGGTATTTGGAATTGTTTTCATACCTTCAATGTTATTAAAACATTGCTAATCTATTCCAAGACAAACATATACATTTCTGTTAATATTACAAAAAATATTGTATTAATAACTAATATTTTAATAATAATGTACATCTTCTCATATGAGTTGAAAACAAGTCGGTTCCAATTGTCCGGCGTACGCGCATACACAACAGCATCAGCAACGGTACAAGAAAGAGCAATCTTCTCCCTCCTCGTCCGACGAAAGGTACCTTTAGGATTGATACAAAAGAATACATTCATATTCATGTTTTCTAACCTTTCAACCTTTGACTTCTAATAAAGTTCATTCTCCGAAGGTGGAACTTCAACCAATATTCATATTTTTATAGAATTTTTTATTAAGAAACCTTTCACTGTGTTGTAAACAAATCTCAGATAGCTTGCTAATAAGTAGAGAATTCCTTTAATCTAACTTTTTTTAACAATATTTAGCATTTCTTTAGAAGACGAGTATCCAAGCGCTTATTGAACTTGGAGAACATATTATTTTCCACACTGAGGCTTGAACTCCGGTCCTTCGAGTTAACTCGCCGTCAGCCATACCACTCCGCTAGAAGACGGTTCGAACTCTAACAGTAAGATCCGATCCGAGTTAGCTTAAACTGGGACTAGCACCAAATTTGTTTACCGTCCATTGTTACATACGAAGAGAAAAATTGATAAACAATTTTGAGTGGTTTTTGAGAGAATATTTCTTTTTAGAAATTCCATAAATTTTAGACACAAATTAAGCGAAATTTCCTCTTTTAAAAAAGAAAAATTGCACGTGACTTTTTTTAAAAAAGCTAATATTTAAAAAAGATATTGTGATAGGAAATGATGTGGAGTTTACATTTGCGTCATAGAAATAGATTTGAGGCGTTGTTTTGGCGTAGATTTTTATTCCTCCAGAAAGCTTTTCGGTCGCATTGCGGCCATCTTCAGTGCGATTCTGAGGCGGCTGGGAGCCTAGGTGCAGACAAGACAGCCAACAGACATTGTCTAAGGCAAAACTACCTTCAATTTTGTAGTTTTCACATGTTAACTTTGAGCGATTTTCGAAAAAGCGGAGAGATCGCAAAACATGGGCCTAGTATCATATTTCGTACCGTCCTTTGATACACTGATGAGCTCTTGCTCTTGGAGCAGCTCTTTCTTCCACACCAGAACCACCCTCCATGCTGCTTTTCTTCGCAACCGCCACCGGCGAAGGCGCCGTCAATATTATCTCTCGCCTCAGTAGGTACCGACGCCGCTGCCCCAATACCATCGCCATCGATGCGTCAACCGACAGCGCTGTCACCCCGGCATACGGCAGGTCGGTCGCTGCGCTGTGCCGCCGTCCCTGGCGCCTTCCCTGCTTCCATCCCCTTGCCCTCAGCCGGCGCCGGCCTGGGACGAATGCATTATGCAGGGCGCGGGCGACTTTATCGTCAGGCAAGCGGGCGGGGCGACGCGGCCAGGTAGCGAGGCCGGCCGCGAATGTGGGGCGGGGAGGGGAGTGGGTGGTGGGGCGGAGAGGGGAGTGGCGGGACGGGGCGGGGGTATGGACGCAGGTTGAACGCAGAGACCGGCCGCAGAGCCCCTGCTCCTGAATTATCCACGAACGAGGTGGACAGTGCCTCGCAGTAAATGTACACTGCTCTTCAGCTAGCAACTTCTTTATCGCCCAATCCCAGCAGATTCAAAGCCCCTAGTACACGTACGTTTCTACCACTTTTAAGAGGTGAAAGTATTGATTTCTGATTTAATTTCACGTTCGCTTTATACAACGGTCTCCAGTTTCTTCCTTACTGGATTGTTTTTAACTTTATAGGACACTGAGAGAACTAAGATTTATTCCACGTAAGATGTGACCCAGAGAGCTTGGCAATACCAACCTCCCGTAAACCACCCGCCATACATACTACATTGTCTTAGGGACTTTTGATTACCATTTAAGTTGGAGAAAGTAGGTGCCAACCCCAACGTAAATTCCCCACGTAATGGAAGTACAGCTGCCAGGGACATTTTTTTGGCTGGAGACTGGCATGCATGCGAGCGAAATGAATTTGTGCCAACTTCAACGGTTTCAACCAGCAAAACGTGTGG
This sequence comes from Teleogryllus occipitalis, assembly GCA_011170035.1. NCBI lineage: Eukaryota > Metazoa > Arthropoda > Insecta > Orthoptera > Gryllidae > Teleogryllus > Teleogryllus occipitalis. The sequence continues at coordinate 176,938 of BLKR01001458.1, read as the reverse complement.
AGATTGTGAGCTTATGCGAGTGAGCCGCATCCCGCACTTGCGTGCTAAAAAAGCCATTTTTTTTGCGATTCCAGTGCGCGAATTGTTTCCTAAGGAAAATCTTATTGTGCGCTGGGCTTGACAGTTTTAGAAATGTCAGGTAATTCCAGAAATAACTCTCCAGTGAAGCAGAAGGGGAAGTGGATTTTATCGAGTGGTGAAAGGCAGGTCCTTCTTAATGTTTATAAGTACAAGAGCGAGAAAAATTCTCGTAAAGAAGTGAAACTTCCTGAGAGCAGTGTCATTGCAAAGGTAGCTGTAATTGTGGGGGTAAGCCATCAATGTCACAATAATTATTAACTTTATTGCATGCCTCAAGAACGTCTTCACAATGAACATGTGTGTGTGAATCATAATTATTTTATTGAAATATATTCATATATTACAGAGCTTACACAACTCTGGCAAACGTTATTAGGGATTATAAGGCAGGAAAATCTATTAAAAGTAAGAAGACCGTGAGAGATTCAGTATGATGGATTTGCAAGAGAACCTATTAGCAGATATATTTACCAGGAAGCTGATAATGGTAAGATATTTTATATTTAGAGTAATGATGAAGTATGTGGCTCACTTTTTGAAGACTTTCTAAAGACCTATTCATTTGCAACAGGCAGAAGGCTCTCACTTACAGATGTTTGGCAGTATGTGAAGGAAAATTATATTTTTTTCATTCAGAGGGTCATGCACAACATTGTACTGAATTATTAAGGAAATTGTTTAGCATGGAGGAAAGGAGACCCAAATATTCGTATTTGTGAGTCAAATTAAATAATTGTAAAGAGGTTATATTTTGTGGCAGACTATATGAAAAATAAGAGAAGTCAAAACCCAAAGACTGTAGTGTACCTTGATGAGACATGGATCTATATGAATGGTAAAAGAGCCCTTTGATAATGTATATTACTGAAAATATATATATTAAATGTATATTACTTATTTGTAAAAATTATGAGACAAAAATATCATTTTCATTAGGTTCAACTACTTATTCGTGGCAACTACCATTAAAGGCACCAGTAAGAGTAATTAAAAGACCACCAGAGGGAAGGAGGTTAGTTGTGGTTCATGTAGGAACAAGAGAAGATTTTGTACCAGGTACAAATGTTTTCAGTTTTAATGGCATTATGTACAAACTGAGGCATGTGTACGAAGCATGACATTTTGTAGGTGCTGGTCTGATATATGCTACTGACCTAAAAAGGGGGCAAGATTATCACGGAGCAATGAACAGTTCTACTTTTGAATCCTGGGTTAAGAAACAACTGATTCCTTGCATTCGCAATTTAAGACCTTGCATCATTGTCATGGATAATACTTCATACCATTCAAGGCAGGTAGAGAGGCATCCAACAACAAAGTGGCGAAAGGATCAACTGATTGTAAGTATCAGAAATGAAATGAAACTATTGTGCTTAATGAAATAAGTAATGTAATCAAAGAAAATTATTTTTAGGAATGGCTGAACCAGCGAGGAGTACGAGTGCCAGAAGCTGCAAATAAAATCTCACATGTTGCCCTGGCGAGCCAACATTGTGAAAGGATAAAAAGGTACCACGAGATACATATCAGTGCGTTAAAGAATACATTTCATTAATATTTTGCATCATATTATCTTGTTCTGTTGCATCATTGTAATTAAATATTAAAATATATACTTTAAATATGTACAAATATATGCGTCTACACTTGTGATAAATAAATGATATATAAATCTAATAAATAACTGACCTCAGCAATGTATTGGTAAAGGTATGTAGTTGATGACATGCTGGCTGCAGAAGGGCACACAGTTTTGAGGCTGCCACCATATCATTGCAAATTCAATCCTATTGAACATGTGTGGGGCATTTCAAAAGGGTACTACCACAAAACTGTACATGAAAGGCCTGGGCAAGGAATGGAGAGAACTAAAGCTGTGTGGAATGAGGCAATAAATCAGGTAAAGTTTTCAATACACCAATATAGAAAAATGGTAAATATATGATAACAGTTATGATTATAATTTTTTTCAAAATTAGTAAAACAAGAAACTAGAAAATTATGTTAGGGCATTAACAGGGTCACACCAGAAATGCGGAAGAATTCAGTGGAACATGCAGAAAAAATTATTGAAGAGTATTATGAAAAAGAGGCAGTGGAAGAAGATTATGAAGAAATAGTAGTAAATTTGAGCAGTGCTAGTGGAACTGACACAGCTGAAGAAGGCACAGGAGAGGAAGGAGACACAATTCCATTTGAGCCAATCCCAGGAACATCTTCAATGTGAAAAATTTGAAAAAAATATTAGAGATTCCACAACTTCATCTCAAGAAACATCTGACATATTAATACAACCACCCACAGTTGTTAGAGAACATGTTGGGACCCCCTGTGCAACAGAACAGGTAAGAACTGGAAAATACTCCATTGAGAATTGAAGAAAATTTCATTTCATTAACACATTCTCCCAATTTTCAGTCAATTGTTCCTGCCCGTGCTTCAGTTGTGTGTTTGGATCGAGTAGGATTGCAAAAGTGAAAACAGCAAGTAAGCATTAAAGCGTTTGGAATAAATGTGATAATCTTGTAAAATATGTAACTCAATATTTCAGATGTGCCTCAAATTATAAAACTCCTGCCTCCGTAAAGCGACCACCAAGTCAAGTTTAAGAACAAATTTGGTTACACTGTGCTCCGGAAAAGGTATAGCTTGAATTTACTCGATTATGGAATTGTGGTTATTGCAAGTTGTTACATTAATATTATTACATTACAGTCAATTGTTCCTGCCTGTGCTTCAGTTGTGCGTTTGGATCAACTAGGGTTGCAAAAGTGAAAACAGTGAGTGAGCATTAAAGCGTTTGGAATAAAAGTAATAATTTTGTAAAATATGTAACTTAATATTTCAGATGTCTCAAATTATAAAACTCCTGCCTCCGTAAAGCAACCACCAAGTCAAGTTTAAGAAAAAATTTGGTTACACTGTGCCCCAGAAAAGGTATTGCTTGAATTACTTGATTATAGGTGTGTGATTATTGCAGGTTGTAAATTAATATTTTTAAATTACAGTCAATTTTTCCTGCCAGTGCTTCAGTCACTCTGTTTGGTCTGAGAACAGTTGCAATGTGAAAGAAGTGAGTGTGCATTAATAGTTTTAATATGAGTGTGAGATCCTGAGTGAACTCCTGCCTTCTTAATTCAATCAAAGACACTAGTTAAGAGCACCATTTCATTAACATTAATTAACCCCAATGAATTAACAGTTAATCAATTTCCTTTACATTATCCCTGTAATACAATTAATCATTACTGCCAATGCCTCTGAGTTTGTGTTCAGTTTAAGTACGGATGCTAAGTGATATAAATGAATGCACTTCAAAGATTTGACATGTGTGTGAAACATACATTACATTTATAAATGTTTCAGATATGCAATAATGGAGTTCAGAACATACATCATTTTATTTAGATGTTTTGTTCAAATGGTAATCAGTTGTTAAGTGAAATTAGTAAGTATTTATTTCATGATATTATTTGGCATGATATAGAGTGAAATTTAATGTTTACTACTGATGCGCTATATTACTTTTTGGTTATTAACATTTCATTTGAAGTTATTTTTCAATGATTTTCTATTTATGTTTGTAAATTTTATTGGTTTTGTAGGTAAATTTTTTTTGGTTACATATTATATTGAATACTGTAATGTGAAGCAAAAATTCTTGGGCCAACTTTTCTTCTGGACAATTTTGTTTTTCATATGTTGCAGGAGTTTGAAGTAATATATAAGTTAAGTAGCAATTTTTTTATTTAAATGTGATAATTCCTTTTTTAATTTTTTTGTTTTTCATTGCAAGAACATAATTTCCTAGGAATAATTTTTGATCTTATAACAATAACATGTCTGTTTATTGAATTTATCATGATTGGACAATAGATACTGCATTGATTGTTCTATGTTGCAGGGTTGCTGTGTTTACCAGATTATTCATTTTCTAAATATGGAATTTTTTATGTATATTATTTTATGTATTGTAAATGTCTCCATTATTTTGACTTATGTTTCTGTATGCATGCTAGAAATCGGCCCTCAGTCGTCATCCTGATCGGGAGGATGGGTATGCTAACAATATATGTAAAATTTTCAAGTAGTTTATTAATTTGTAAAGTCAGCCAAATTTCTTAATGTTGATTTTTAATGATAATATTTTCACAATCCAATTGAGGATTAATTCACTTTCTTATTCAATTTTTTTATATATATGGTAGCATACTTACTGCTTTGTTTTCCCCGATCGCTTAAGGTAAATGCCGGGATGTTTTGTAATGTTTGTAAGCCCAGGGACATTAGGCTTTAAAATTGTTGTAAAAATTCAATAATTTTTGTGAAAATAAATTGCTGTGGATCATCGGTTTTCAAGAAATTTTAATGACTGCTCCTTGCAATTTGTCATTAAAATTGACCACCCATGGTGCATCAGTTTATTCTTTACTGAACCTTCACATTATATCAAATCATATATCTGATCAATTCAATTTTCATGAAATTTCAAACATTGTCATTTTCATACAGTAGATTTGTTCATTCCTTAGATATGCTTTGATTGTGGTCATGTGTCGATATTACGTGCATAAAACCATTATTATACAAATATTTCTAGTTCAGTAAAGAATAGTTTTATTTCACTTCATTGTGTACTGTTTGAAAATTTAAAATTATTTTGAGTCTTGCATTTCACTTCATCTTTATTCTATAAATTCCGTTTATACCATTTTTTCCCATTATATATACCTTTTTTCCAATATTATATTATAAAATAACATTCTACTATTTAATTTATTCTTCAGTTTCAATAAGATTTTATTAATTCTGAGAGTTCAAATATTTTTAAATTTATAAGTAATTTAATTAAAAGTATTATATTTAATATTATAATTAATAAGAACAAATTTCATATATAAATTATAAATTAAATTATTTTACCATATGCCTGTTGCGATTTATAAGTCGTAAAACAACATTAACAAATCATTTCAGCATATCTAGATTTTTGAATGCCACTACGTACATTTAAACAAGTCGCGTCGGCGCTTTCGCGTTTTATTTCGATGAGGTTGGCAGTGCCGAAATTCCGCCATCTTGAATTTTTAGGGTCTTTTCTTACGTGGAAACACCTATACTAATCATTGCACCGAGTTCAATTTAAACAACCGTTCGTCAACAAATAATAATAATAATAATAATAATAATAATAATAATAATAATAGTAATAATGCCTTTTTTCAGTCCGAGACAGAAAATTGTACGAGAGTTCGGCTCATTTCAGGTAATAATGGAGTGCAACTTCGTCATTCATTAGAAACCAGGCAATCATTTACACTGCTGAAAGTCATTAAAGAAAATGTAAGACAAGTTGCTTCCACAAAATTTGTAACCAGTTGAATAAACGTATTGCAGCGCCAAGAAAAAATAAATCGCAACAGAATGGGGAAATGTAATTTCCAACAATAAGAACTGATATGGATATTATTTTAGTAGAATGTATTTAAATACAATAAAATCTTATCATCAGAACCCAATTTAAGACACACTCGATGTCAGTAAATACCGGCGAAATACCGATATGTCTACCCTATTGCATTTTCATGCCCCTCCAAATTTATATCTCGATGTACCTCTGTTTAATTTATCTAATATTACATTTATTATATTAACAAAAATTGTGGTTAGATGAAAGTCAAAAACTTCCTTATAAACTACGACCAAACCATGCATTTAAATTATTTTTTTCTACTCCCATTATATAATGCTATCGTTTGATGGCTACAACCAGTTGCATAATGATACTCATTACGTTACAGATTTCATTATGATACAGGTTCTTGACTAGAGAAGCTTACAAACAAAGTATTGATAATTAATCATTAAACTGAATCATTGAGAATCGTTCTAGTAATTGTTTCGTTCGACTGTTTACATTAAAATTGCATTTGATATTATTTGATACTAGCCAGTTTTAATTTCTTTTATTATTAGTAATTTTTTTCGTGGTGTATTATTTTAAATAAATTGTATCGTAATTTCACTTTGATCCTATTTGACTAGCGCAGTATTCCCTCGCACGCGGACCGGTAACCATAGTCACCTGCGGCAGCAAGCGAAGATTGGGTTAGGGAGCTGCCCGCTAGGTGGCCTTGGCTGAATCCTGCACGTCAACTGCCACGAAATGATTCAATGTATACGTTTAACTTATAAAAGTCGTAGAAAAAGTATCGTATGATACTCGATGTAATGTAATTAATACATTCGTGTAAAGTTTATATTACACTCGTGTATTAATACTCATCGTTATTTTTTTTTTTTGTTATTTAAGGTCGCATCAACATCTAAGGTCATTAGCGACCACTATTGCTGTTAACGGTATGGTAACTATGTGGATGAAACGATATGATGATTGATGATAAGGGGTGAAAGGACGAACACAAATACAACCATGCCCGAGGCGGGACTCGAACCCGCGACCCTTCGGTCCGAGATCACTACGACACTACTGCCTTAGCGATCTCGGCCACCGGGCCGGCACTCATCGTTATTTAATGCACTATTTTAATGCAACTTTCTTTGGTGATTATTGACAGCAATTTATTCAGTTACTTTATCAGCATTTTTTTTCCTTTTTTAGGTCGCTTTTTAACATCTTTGGTCAAATAGCGACCACTCTGAGTTTTAAACTGTAGGGGGACCGTACAGAGAACACATAATGACAACACAAACATCCATGCCTTAGGCGGGATTCAAGCCCGCGTCTTTGGCTGCCACAGCCCTCCAGCCTTAACGGCCTCGGCTATCCAGGCCGGCTACCATTTCCTTCACCGGAAGTTTTACAAACAAAATGCTAGTATTTGAATGTTTTCTTCTCTCAGAATATGCGGGTGGCACTACGGCTGTAATACTTTTGTTATACTCGTACAAATTTGGGGAAACTCTTTTAAATTTAGGGAAACCTTATTTTGAACCAAAAAATTAATACTTTCAAAGACATTAATAAGATAACAAAATTGCATAAGCATTTTTTTAAAGCTGTCAGGAAAGTCTCGGCAAAGACGCTGTCCTTGAAGATTTAATGGGATAATTTTAAATTTCACATCAACACAATGGACACCATGAAATTAATGACTGAACGATATCCTCCTAGCGGCAAACGCACGCTCTGTTAAAGACCCGTCAATTTCGAATTATCAATGTACTTCAGTTGATAAACACTTCAGTCATGCAGGAAAAACTTTGCTACGTGGTGTCTTTTTATCGAAGCAGACAACTCGGAACGTGTCACTTCAAAAAACGTTCCAACTTTCCACAAATAGAGAAATAAGCGTATTCATTACTCTCCTGTCACAGAGTTCATTTTTGATAGAGGATTATATTATTTCATTTTCAATATCCACTAATAAATTATGGACGGCGAGGAATTGAAATGCAAATGCAGCATACACGTGAGGCTCTATTGGCCAGTTATTATGCAAATGCAGAAAATATCGACACTGCATTGACAAGCTTCCTGCAGGATGTGGCAAATGACCCTCACAAAGTAACATTACTTTGCCGAGCTCACATTGATTTTTTCCCGAAATGACTCGAGTATGCAACAAACACGAGGTTCACTACATCCAGAAAGATCTTGATCCATACAACGAGCTCTAGTGTCGCCTACTGCGGATAATTTTCATGTTAAAAATGTTTATTTGTTTTACGCAGGTGTATAAAATAAAGATCGTTTAAATATAGTCACAAGGCTCGACTATCTTCGGGTTTAAAGTAACGTGGAAAAGTTTCTACAAGAATATTTTTTTAAATGTTTCATTACAAAAAAGTTTCAATTGCATCTTCAGTCTGGTGAATCAAGTCGTAACGATTCATATTAAGTCGCAAAGATATTATAGTAATTCACAGCGGTTCACAAGTGTCGATGCCTTGTAAATCACTAAAAAACACTTTTTTTTACCTTGAACCTTTGAAAACAACGAATATACGAATAGCGATCTATCCACCATTTCCAGTCGGAAACAAGAGAATATTACGTCATTGCAAACTCTGCTGCTATTAATTATCGGTATGACACAATAGTCTGCGGCATCACGAGAATATCAAACGTTAAACACAAAAGACGAATGGTATAAAACACAGAATCAAATACGAGTACATTTTACAACAGTTTTTTTAATTTTTCGTTGCGTGTCGATTTCTCGCCGTCTCTGGCCCGTCGCGCAAATTGCATAAACCGTACAATGCGTAACGTTACAAACTTGGTGCTTACACTAGAACACACACTCCTTTTGCAAACACACTTAATTCTACACATTACTACTTTCCCTACAGCACCGTTTTTTTATTATTAAAAATACCTCAACATAGTTTTGTATCATTTCACTCAGGCACATTTCGGATGTCGCTTCCCCTCACTCCTGACAACGCACTCGGAAGGGAGATGGCGAGTCCTGCATGATGTATGGCGGGCGCCGCTCGGAGCGGCCGCCGGTCTGGCAAGGGCCACTGGATACGCGGCCGTCACGTCTCTCGCCCTCGCCGCAGACGTTTTCCATTTCGCCGGGAGGGACCTCTCGCCGGCCGTAAATCCGGGCGCGAGGGCGGGCGATAGGACAACGGCGCGGCGCGGCGCGGCGCGGCGCGGCGCGGTCACGCGACCTAACAGCAGCCGCCGGGAGTCGCGTCAAGCAACGCCAGCAGCGATGGGCAGCTCAGCGATCGCCAGGGAGGGTAGGGGGAGGAAAAGGAATCCATGTAACAATGAGAAAAATAAGTGGAAACCTACTAAGCCCAGGATTCGTAAACAATCAGCAACTTTTCATGTTGTGGTTTTAAAAATATTGGATTATTGAAAAAATATTTTCTTCGCTATATTTATAATCGTATTGACTGCTGAGATTTTTAACAACAAATACGAAATATTACACACGATACATATTCGAGTGCAAAGAGCATTTGTAAATTCATATGCTGACAAAAAAATGTGTTTGACCACAGGATATAACAAATATAATTTGTAATTCATTAAAGGGCATTGACAGTCCAGAAATATTTTAGAATATTTTCTTAATAATGAGAGGAATCCAGGACTCTTTCAATATTGCCTCCATCTAAACACTCCTCGCTGTACTTTCGAAATAGTGGACACTCTTTAATTAAGAGTGTTCAGTGAAGTAAATGACTTAATTTACCACGATTTTCTAAAAACGCAAGATTTGAATGTTCTCCAAATAACGCTCCACTTCTTTTGCACTAATTTTTCAACGCGATTCCATAAGTCTTTAGTTGTATTATTAATTGGTGATTCCAGGAGCACCTACTGCTAAGGTCATTAACCCTGTAAGTGTAGTGCATGCTATTTCTTATCGCGGGAGGTGGCAGTGATCTTCCCCCCCAAGATGGCGAGATCCGGCGCCGACCTACCCGGCGGGGCGGCTTTGCAGTTATCTCACCAACCAGGTATCTTCCACAAACGGATCACCCTCCCAGCCAGGACAAGCTCTAAGCTCCCAACTAGTCTCCTGGCGAATGCAGGAGTGTAGTGCATGTGTGAATGTGTGTGGGTTTGTGGATGGGTGTAAGGGTCACGATAGGGCATGGAAGAGGAAGAAAAGATCACGCGCGGTCCATGGCCCTTTTTTTAGGGTACTCTTTTACCAGATGTTGATCGGAGAAGTCACGGAAAACTGCCGATCAGAGCAGCCGGCCGTTAGAATGTAAAATGTAATGCTGCTGCGCATCTATGACCACCGTATCTTCGCCATGAGTTGTCAAACTTACCCTTCCTCCTCCTCCGCTCACCACTCCCCCCCGCTTACTGCGTACTTTGAGTAAAAGATGAGCAGGCTTTTATAAACAAAAGAAATTTCAACCACGTTCTTGCTAATGTTTCAATCAACACATTCGTTACGCGATCGAAAACGAACAAATATTTTTGTACACAAAATTGTCCTACCGCGTTATTCGATTTGAGGGGGGAGGTATATTGCCTTTAACCCCCTCCCCAGTGATCTATCACTCGATACTAGGTACTACTATTCACTTGAACACCAGCGCCTCCTAAACATTGTAATATACTATGAGCGTATTTTATATTTCGAATAAAATTCTTAGTGGTGAATCTTTTTTCTTCTTTGTGGTGAAATCTAGTGTTCAATTTTTTCTGTAGAGATAGAACCTACTTTCAGTCACCCCGAATCCTCGTTAAGAACTGATCGGCGACGTCTATGCTCGGAAAAGGTTTGTAGAGAACAACTTTGAGCACAATAATGAATTTTTATTTTACAAACGTGCTCTCTTCATAATTGATTCTGCATTGTCCACTGTCTCTTAAGTATCGTAATGCAGTTGACCCCCTTATATGCCCCTTCCACTTTTGAAACACCGTCCAACTTTCCGAAGGCCCTCTTACGCGACTAATAACATACGAGATCCTATCGGCAACGGGCTGGCGCAAGCGGCTAATGAAACTGATCGCATTTCCGCGCGACGGATGTCGCCAGGCTGTGGCAGGCGCCTACATAGAACACAACGCGCTTCGCCTGCGGAAGACACCTAGCTGGAAACTGAAATAAGCAAACGCGCGTCGCCGCCAACAGTTATAGCCCACGCACAACACGGCCTTCGTTTCCCCAGTCAACCTGAGTGGCATAAGGTCATCAGTAAGATCCCCATTCCAGGTCCGCTATCTTCACCTCATGAGAGACTTCTATTATGACCTTTGGCCGACAACATTTTTTTCTTTTCTGTCTGGTGCTGGAATTTGTGCCACTGTGGTGATATATTCTTTTCCAGGAGGGAATTAATTTCTGCGACGTATTTCCTTTCACTATAGCCTAGGCTCTGGTTCACTATAACCTATGTTCATTTGTAATGTAAATGAAACGGGACCAGTGACTTTAAGTTCACTAAAACCGAGGGATCACTACATCCGAGTTCATTATAACCGGAGTCCACTCTAATTACAATTCTCAAGCTGCAATTGAAAAAAACACATATCCTCGCCAATTTTGGGAAAACAATAATTGCCAAGATGAACTCTTGCCAAATTAATGACCCTCTTCAAGATACCAGTATTTTTTAAGAATGAGTATTTTGTGACTTCTACGGAAAAGAGAAGTTGCATTAAATGATGAGAAATCACGGAAGTTCATCGAAAAATCTACATGTAATTCATGTTTGCTTCATGTGAATAAATGTAAATCACAGAATGACTAATAGTTAGATCAATGTTTGGAGTTTCATATGTTTTTTCTAACCATTAGTTATTTGTAAATTCACATATAAAAAGTAATGTTTTGTTCTCATCAATATACACGTATGTGAAGAGTAAAAATAGATATATCACAGGTCTCTCTCTAAAAATGCTCTCTTTAAAAAACGGTTTATAAAATACTTGTATTCGTATTACAACGTAGAATGTAATAACACCCACGCAGATGTAATGATGTACAAGAGTAAATAAGTCCGACATAATTCTTAAATAGCAAACGCCTTGGCTCTTAAGCAATAACACATTGCTGTGGCAAGTGGATGATGAAACGCAAGTCCACCCGCGGCGAGGCGCAACGCACCCGCGTCAAGTGACGTTTCCGCCACCATCCATCTCCGGCAAGACGCCCGCGGCGAATCCCATTAGCTTGCTCTCGGAATGCCAGGAATTATACAATACTACGAGCAAATAAAAACGGCGGCCATCGATTCTACCGCACAATTTTCCTTGTCGGCAGGCGCCGTGCGCCAACACACCATACATTAGGTCCAAATAGAACCAGAACACCAGCGAAAACGGAAATATAATAGGGGTATTCAACTTTACGATATTCGTAAAAGTCCAACAGTTAAATTTATATTTTAAACACACACACACACATTCAACACTTTCTACAGTTATTCTCTTTAATCGGTCTCATAATAAAACATTAAGATATTAACAAACTAAATAAATCAAAAAGTAATACATATGATTTTTACTATTAAAAATATTTTTACTTGTAAATGGGAGGAGGGCTTGTCGCAAGCGTTATGTATTTATTTAGGGGGGAAGGGTTCAAGTGTGCGTTAGAGGGAGAAAAGAGAGGTTTTTCAAATACTCAAAATTTGCGTTACGTAATTTTTGGGCGGCCCCTGAATCGTTTCGAATCGTCTGAAAAGCTCCCTTAGCAAAGATTTTATTCGGACCCTCTGCGAAGAGATGGCGCTGCGTCGCTGTCCTCCCCCCCTCTCCACGGGGCGCCCACGATTATAGAGCAGCTTTGAGGCCGAAGGATGGGGATTGATTGTGATTCCGGGCGCGTAAACTAGTGAGGTCATTAGTCCCGTAAGTGTGGTGTATATTTTTTCATCGGTGATCTTCCCCCCTGGATGGCGAAATCGGCGCCGACCTACCGTCGACTAGCGAGGTTTTCCCCAACCAGGTGTCTCCCGCCAGCGGAGTACCGCCTCAGCCAAGCTCTAAGCCCCCGACCGGTCTCCGGGCTTGTGTGGCAATGTAGTGCATGTTAGTGCAAGTGTGTGTGTAAAGGGTGAGAAAAGGACAAGGAAAAGGAAGGAAAGACCGCGCGCGGTCCGTGGCCTGTTTGTTAGGATATTTCTCCGGCATTCGCCTGGTGTTTATAGGAGAAACCACGGACAACTACCGATCAGAGCAGCCAGCCGCTAGAATTCTCCTACAGGCAGCGACTGAATTCGACAAGCTAGTGTCTAAAATTCTGCCACCACCGGGACTCGAAGCTAGGACTTCCCGGTTAGAGACACTGCAGTGACATCAGTTGATGCACCGAGCCACCTCTTCCGGTCGACGGGAGGGGAAAAATCCCTTACCCACCGCCCTTGCCTTGCGCAGACAAGTTTCCCACCTACCGCGTTCCCAGCGTTTTCAACACAGCCGTTGATATCCCTAAAACAATTTTCGTGTCATGTCGCCATCATAAGCGACACTGTTACAAACCCTTTTTCCGTTTTCTTAAACTCATCACCAGCTGACCTTGAGTCGTTTATACGGACTTTCCTATGTATTTGAAAGGTTTTATTTGCACCAACATGACTACTTTGAGGTCATTATTTTTTCCATCTATTTTACAGCTCCCTTCACCACAGGAAAATTAACAACAGTGTCACTCATTATTACACGGACCGGTCCATCCCCTTCATTCCCGCACTCTTCTCGATCAATTTAATTCATCCTTTGCCCTTATTTTTGTCCATTCATCTCTTCATCTATCTCAACAGTAGTAGCATTTCTCTCAGGCCACACTCATGTGCGTTCCATACACGCATCAATGCCCTGCCAGTCGCCATCTTGCGTCGTCTCGGTTTCCATTCCCTTGATGAGCACCATGCGTCGCAACCTACAGCTCCAGCCCCATACCTCGGTCCACGCCGACGCGACGCGAAGCGGCGGCTCGCGCCCACGCCACCCACAGAGCCCCTCCGCCACCTTCGCCGCCGTCGGTTCGTTTCCTGCCTTTGTCGCGGCGCGGCGTTACGCTCTAATTGCGGCGCCGCGCCTGCCCGCTCCTCCGCCAACGCCCGTCCGTCCGACCGCCCGTCCCGCCCGCTCTCCGCCGATCCATCCTCGGGCGCGGGGACGGCAGACGCGCCATTCACAGCCACACGGAGATTCCGTTTCTCATCATAAGCATGCACAAAACGCAGATGGAGAGATTCAAGCGATAGAACAGTGCTACACGAACGGTAAACATTATCGTAAACATGAAGGGTTTGAGCACTAACAAGATCAACCACACCCGCCACAGCAAGCCTCCAGGTAAACGTAAATTTTACGATGATGATGATAATAATAATAATTATTATTATTATTATTATGTAATATCTGGATATTGGTGAAAGTGTGGCTTCTTTTGTTACATGTCTTGTTGATAATTATGACGGACTTGCAGGAACAAGATGAGACATTTCAACAAAAAAGAAATATTAAAATTAACGAATACCGGGAAATTCGCAGTGCTTCATATGGTTTATCTTGTTACTGCCCCCAACTCATCTTATACAGAAATGAATGTAGTATGTTGGTATGTGCATTCAATCGTAAGAAATATGCATCTCTCTGATATAGTCTCCAGTTGGTGTTCTCAGCAGTGCAATAAGAAAACGGGTAAGTAGCATATGTGAGTATTTTTCCACAATAACTTGTTCAACAATTACTTTTGAATCGCAGTACCCATTGCTGTCACATTTTGCAGGAACACTTTTGAAAACACGAAAAAAACAAAAGATTTCGTTTCCCCACGAAATGTGGAAATCCACAAAGCGGGTCATTGTCCCCGGACGGCGGCTTAACTTGTGGAATTGATTTTCAACGGTATTAGCAAGTAACGTCTGCATACGCCGCTGCGCGCATTAGTATCAGTCACGCATTACCTAATTACTAGGGGGCGGATTTTCATGACAAACATCGCCAAAAATTATAAAGAAAAAGCTTTTAAAATGTTTTTAAAATGCCCTAAAAGCAAAGAAAAATGACGAAAAAATGTGATCAAAATCAGTTCAGATGAAATACTTAAGCTGTTGAAAATGTTACTGATGTAATCGCAACTTCTTCTATTCGTTCAAGTGGATTCAGCTTACAAACTTTTGGTTTGGATTGTTCTTCACCAGAAAATCTGTCTTTAGTTATCCCGAAATCGGCTGAACCGCCAATGACGCTGACAGGCGTCACAGGAACAGGTTACATACTCACAATGGCTGACGTTACAACATCTGAGTGAAGAAATCGAGTAGGTATAGACAGGAATTCTGTGGAGAACTTTTGTTGCATCTCGTAAATTTCATTTGAAGCAAGTACCATTAAAATGACATTTAAATCGATGAAATAAGCTAAAATGCATTAGAAATTATGGAAAAAGTTTAAAAAAATACTTATTAACCGAAATCGATAAAAATGCAACAAAAAAATGATAAAAATGGGTCATTTCCTTCTGTCATAACATAAAATGGATTGTTCTAAAGTGAAAAGAAAACAGGACATTTCATTAAAATATGCCCCTACTAATTACAATCTGAATAGGGGGGGGGAGTGGCGAATTCTCCGATACACCGCGTATACCTAGTAATTCGAAGTTTATAATAAATGTTTCATGAGTATGGTAGTCCCGTAAAATGTTATTGAGATTTTGTCGGCTCCTCATGTTTCAAGGGCAGGGAGAGGAGACGATGTGCGGTTGGACGGTCGGTAGACATTGAAAAATATTGCGGTAAACGTTCGGTGATCGTAAGTTTTGCTTCTCCCAGGGTTTTGTGAAAATGGCTTGCGTTAATGATCCAGAAGCTAGTACCGGGAGCTGTGCTTAGTGCATCAACTGATGTCCCTGCAGTGCCTCTGACCGGGAGGTCCTGGGATCGAGTCCCGACAGCGGCAGTATTTTCGACACTATCTAGGTCGAATTCAGTCGCTGCCTGGATGACAATTCTAGCAGCCGGTTGCTCTGATCGGTAGTTTGCCGTGGTTTCTCCGATCAACACCAGGCGAATATCGGACCAGTACTCCAACAAACGGTCCACGGACCGCGCGCGATCTTTCCTTCCTCTTCCTTTAACCTATCATCCTATCATCTCCCCTTACACACACACTTACACTAACATGCACTACCACACATGCCGGGCAATCGGTTAGGGACTGAACTTGTCCCGGCTGAGGCAGTGACTCGCTGGTGGGAGATACCTGGTTGAGGAAAACCCCGCTAGTCGACGGTAGGTCGGTGCCGGATCTCGTTATCCAGTGGGGGAAGATCACCGCCACCTCCCGATGAAAAACATGCACTGCACGTACTAATGACCTGCTGTCCGGAATAATCAATCCAGGAGCTAGTGGTTCGTGTGATTGTGTTATAGAATAATTATTAAGAATTGAATTTCATAGTATTGCGTTTTTCAGAAAAGCTCAAAATAAAAGACAACTATAGGCCCACACCAGAACTTTCAGTGGCCAGCAAAATGTCAAAACAGGAAGCGAAAGTGCAGGAGATGCTTCTTTTCTTCAAATTATTCTAGTCACAAATGGATAACGAGATAAACGAACATTTTTGCTGGCCGTGTCATCTTTTCACCAGTGATAATTGTAGTAACGTTTGGTCAAACGAAGGATTCGACAACGTAGTTTCTCTTACTTTATGCGTGATACATAGGTTTCACTTTTAAGGAAAACTATGACAGAGGTAACTTCCGTAAGATGCGGTATACTTAAAATAATGTACAGGATTCGCCACTAGGGGAGAGGCTGGTATGTTCTCGTATCAAAAATTATACTAAGTGTCTATTTAACAATAATCTCACTCTATCGTAATTGATGTTATCTTTAGAGATTTGTCTACATCATCAATCCCTTATCAGTAATATAACCTGAGGAAATTTCTCTAATCATTTTGTTGGCTGAAAATATTTCACAGTAACATCTCTAAGAGCGACAAGAACGCTGAACCATAACATTAGGTAATACAAACAATAATTCAAGCACGAATGCAATAAGCACAACAAAATACGTGGGCTGTAAGATACAGAATCGTAAAATTGCCTCCTATTTTGAAGATGACTACTATGAACTGCGTCATGCTGATAACTATAATACATCTAAGTTTTCAACATTCTGTGTATTGCAGTTCACAATGATATTTCATTTCAAAATGACAAAAACTCACGTCCACGCGATTACACGTAGAATACACAACAAACTGAACAATTTGCATCACACTCGTGACTTGATATTCAGTTTGCCTCGTAACGTAAACGACTTATCATATTAACCCATTATATCAGAGATAAAATATTGCATCGGGTCAGATGACATGATTTGTGAAGTCCAACACTCTTCGATAGTGCATTTTGACATCCGCACAATTAGAAAACTGCTTAGCAGGTTGATGAGACAGATGCAAATTAATCATCAGAAAAAATGATTTGCAACATTTTATTTTTTAGGAAATCGTTGTGTTAGAAAGTAAGAAAAACTCACGTAGATACTGTTACGCATAGAATACAAGGCAAATTGAACAATACGCATACAAATTACAAGTATATTTTAGTTCGCATTCTTTATCTTTAGTAGGAACATCACCCTATTCTGCCGAAAAAGCTACATTACTGTAGTACGCATGGGACTTAAAAACCCTGCTAGCAAGAAATGATGATGCTTCATTTCGTATATAGCAACCAATCGGCAGAATTAATGATCTTTTAAGGAGATAAACCGTTTGCTAATGGGATGATTATTTCACGACTGAAACTAATTACAGAATCAGGGTCCATAGATCCAGCGATAATTGAGTGTACCGTCTTTTATATTCTTCTATCCCCACGAGATTACAAAAGAGTCAGCTTAAGCATTTGATCCAAAACTTTTTTCCAAATCCCCCAAATTACTATGAGAAAAAAATTAAGCCCTGTACAGCGTAGTAATCGTAATAAAACGGTGTTGTTAATGAAAAACTGAAGAGTTGGAATTAAAGAATTGAATTCTTAGATGCTTATTTTGAATTAGGAAGCTCTAAAAAAAATAATAATTTAGTGTACTTCATTTTTAAAAGCGTTCGAAGTGGGAGAGTAAGAATCGACTTCCGACGACAAATTATCTCGTGTACCACCATATTTTTGCGTATGTTGTTCACCAATTACAATATCAACTGCACATCCACGACGCCGAACAGAATCTAAACTTTTCACCACTCATTAACAGCTGGCAGCTCTAAGCGACGGACGCTCCCTCCGAGGCGCTCTTCGCTCAACCGCGAGGAGTCGGAAGTCGCTAACGAGCCGAGAAGCTGAGCGCACTCGAACCCGCACTCTCGGCCCTTTCAATCAGCCTTACGCTCCGCGAAGCTCCCTCGGCGTCTCCGCCCACGGCAGAGGCAAGGGAACTCGTGGCAACAACAACGCGGGGCGGAGTGCAAATTGGCGAGGCAGTTAGGAATCCGCGAGGCCCAACGCGCCGCGCCACCCGCTCCGCTCAAGGCGCCCTCCAGGCCACGGCTCCCTGCCGCAGCCGCAGGACCTCGGACACGGTCCGCTCACCTGCCGCGCACTCACAACGAACCCACAGTATTAGATGAAAAACTACGAAATGTTTCAACAATGATCAAAGTACAAAAAATAATTAGAAAAAATACTAAAATAATACGAAACAAACAAAAAGAAAAATGTATTAATAAAGTAAACAAAAATTTAAATATATACTGTGCTACAGAATAGACCAGACTTTCTCGTACTACTTAGTTTTCTAATTTCATTCACGTGAACTGGCTTTACGGTAAGCCCCATCCTCTTGCCAGCTGCCATCTATCGCCCCCCAAAGTACATTTTTTAAAGCAATTTTTGCAAATGTTTGGTTTCTAAATAATAGAACCGAAGTATTATTTTAAGAACATTAAAGATGAGTAAAACCTCGTCCTAAATGGAAATTTTCATTGAGAAATGTGGAGCCGTTTCTAAGAAAATGGTGTTTGAGCGTTACTGCAAATGCGAAATTTGAACATCTTTTTCAAAGGAATCTATTGAGTTTTCGGAAAACGTCATTTGAAGTCATTGGAAGCACTTAGACTCACAAATGCAATAATGTACACAAATTGATGGTAATGTGCATACTAATGACGAGAGAGATATTTAAACGAAATTACATTTGTGTAATTCTTGAAAAAACAAAAGAATACACCAAAATGAATTTTACATCATATTAAACAGTGCAATTAGCAATATCCGTTGGAAAAGTTTGAAGAAAACATTTGGAGCCATTTTTGAGAAAATGGCGTTTGAGCATTTCTGAAAATGCGAAATTTTTATTTCATTTTAACAGAAAACTGTCGAGTTTTCGAGAAGCTTTATCTGAAAGCACATGTACCCATTAACACCACAATGTGAACAAATTGCCGGTAATGTACATATTAACGATGTGAGAGACAAGTAAAAAAATACATTTTTGTAATTTTTGAAAAAAAACAACAACAAATGAATAGAGCTATATGGCGTTTATGTCTTCGAATAGGGTACATTTGGCACTACACCTACCAAAAAATTTTTAAAAAATGGGGCTGTTTTTGGGCAAATATTGTTTGTTTTCTTAATTTTTAAAATTGCAAATATTGCACCAAATCTACTAAAATGTTCAAAAAATCTACATGGCCTTAATAAAAGAACTGCTTATGGAAAACAAATTTCATTTGAAAGAAAAATCTCTATCTTCAATTTTGTAGTTGTAGGAAGAAGCCGAAAAAAGATCAAACTCTTGCAATTTTCGAAAATTCAGAGTTAACTCTGAAAATCGGACTTAGGTCACTTTTGTAAGTATTTATTCTCTATTCTTACAAGAAATTTTCAGAAAACGTTTGGAGCCGTTTTTTAGAAAATTTTGAAAATGTTCGGGGGGGTTCATGAAATTTTGAAGCATGGTTTTCAAAATCTCAAAGCTTCGATACGAGTCAGATGGAAAGGGGTTTCTTCAATTTGGAAAAAGTTCCTACCTATGGTTTAGGCGTCAGTGATGTTCACAGACAGACGGACGAACACATGGACGGACGTTTTGAAAGGAAAAAAAAAAAGAAAAACTTTTTCAGTATCAGTGGACCCAAAAATGTGTATTTCCGTTAAAATCTCGATATCGATTTTCCGCAGCATTACATAACTTACTATAATACTACATATTACTTGGCATATACGTATGTATACGAGAAAATAACATAAATAACGAAACAATGAACAATTTAAAGTCTTAAAAGAGAAAGAAAAACAGAATATGTATTAATGAAAGTATAGACTGTTCTAATAACGGCATAGAGTAATACAGGTATATCTCGGAAATAAAGGTATGGCCAATAGATAGCATTTTCTATTGTCCGTATCATTTTTTGCACCATCTCCAATTCTGGTATTTGACAGAGAATTACGATGTTGAATAAGAGATGTTAAAAGAGGAGGAGGTGTGAGAAGGTGAATGGACAAACCCTGAGTAATCGAAGAGCAAACAATAGAAAGAACGAGATTGCGAAGAAAAACATATCCAAGGTGAAAGGAATATGTGAGCGCAATCTCATGATACAACGTGCTGAAGTACGAGCAAAGATAAGGCATGCATGAAAGAAGAGAAGTGCGGAAGATAATCAGGCAAAAGCCAGCAGACGAGGACTCGGATGCAAAGACGACGTTTGCAGAGCAGCAGATCTGGCGGCGTTGGGCAGACGGCAGGCAGCCCCGTCTGCGGGATGACGCGCTCTGTCCGAGACAACGCTTCGCTGGGCGCAAGATGACTCATCGTCAGAAGAGTACGAGCACCACGCGATCGCAAAAAAGCGTCGGAAGCAAAGGAATTTCCCGTGGCACCGGCGCCCCGCCGCAAGGTGACGCGCGTTAACAGCGCCACTTAGCACCAACCGTGCGAATGACATGCCGTGATGTAACCCGATTACGATCAGTCAAAACATCCTTCATGCAAGTGAATTTATACAGTTAACATGAAAGATTATTTTCTCTAGATAAGACAGTGGTACGGTTTTAACAAGGTAAAGTCCCAGCTGCAAATTACAGTATGTAATTTAAAAACGTATGCTAGTACATAACATTGAATAATGCATGTCTCTTTCTTGTTCCCTAGTGTAGATTAAGTCCACATAATAACCATTTTAGGTAACTTACGTTCATATTCACCAACAAACAAACTCTTCAACAGCAGAGTGAACATACAATCAAAATGAAAAATGCTGTACATTACGTTTCCCAACATCACTTCCCCTGTTTTTGATTTATAGATGTTTACGAATGTGTCCACTACTATGGTTATTAGTCCCATACGTGCTGTGCCTCCCAAGAGGTTGCGTGGCGTTTCCCTTCTTGGTATCTCCCTCCAGCTCCCACAGCTCCAGCCAGAACTTCGTATAGGCGCCCGACAATTGTGATAGTGTAGTGTGTGTGAGTGAGTGAATGAGCTGAAAGAGAGAGGAGGGGAAAGATGAAGACGAACGGGCCATGATCGTGCGCGGTCCATGGCCCGTTCAATAAGGTACTGTTTCGGCTATCGTCTGGTATTGTGTAAGAGAAATCACGGAAAACTACCAATCAGAATTTTTCTTCAGAGAGTGGATGTACTCGACCAAGCTATTTAGCAAGTGTCGAAAATTCCTCCATTATCCGGACTCGAACCCTTACGATCTCCCCGTCAAGTAGCAACAGTTGTTATCCTGAATCAACTCACCGGCACTTACAATTTCATTTCATCGTCTGCTGATATATATAGTAGCCTGCATAAAGATGACGGTTTTGGACACTGAGAAAAATACTTATTTCCACCCAATTCCTACATGTTGCTTTCAAGCAGCGTAAACGGCCGAAACAGGTATTCAATTTTCTGTGGCGTCGTGGACGTTTACTACAAAACTGAGGACTCGTTTCACTTAATCACGGATCAGTTCAATCTAATATTTTCCAAATTTCGTTAAACACGTTCATTCCACCTACACGCAAACGTTCTTGGGAGTTTTACAATATTTTTAGTATACGATTTATAAAAACCCCGTAAATATGCTACCGCTAGTTGGTAAATTATCCACTCGAATATCAATGCTTTAAACAGCGCTAAGAGGGTGGATATAATTTCGTAGATTATGCCATGAAGTAGCACGTTGACGTGAAATTCGGAACACATCTTACCATTGTGCTTAACACGAAAACAGTTCTTCTAAGGTCATTAAAACCGTGTTTTCGTCGATCCTTTGTTGAACACAATATTCCTTCGGGTTTGTTAATCCGAAATCTACAAAATGAGATGTTCTGGCCCAATTGCATTGTTGGAGGATTAGCTCTTCTGGCTACACCCCCCACGCAGTGTGGGTTGTCAGACACGTGTACAATCTAGAAAATACATCCCATTATATTTACTATTTCAAAATGTCCCCCTCATACACACACACACACACACACACACACACAGTATTGGATTTTAAACCTGATGTAATGCCCAATTCGGGATCCGAGCATTCAAAGTTATTTTGACTCAAAGTGGTTTTACTCTAAAGCAATGATACTGCAACGAATATTGCGTCATCTGCCGACGCCCCCGAACTAGATGATCCCGGTGTGTTCGCGATGTTATTGCAAGTTCCAGAAAATCTAGGCAGTCGCCAGCCGAGTATAAATACGCGGCGGCCGGCGGCCGCGAATCAGTCTGAAGTGGAAGCTGGGCTGTGAAGCGTGTGCATCGCGGTGAATAGCAGTGCAGTGATTGTGCTCAGTGACGTGAACCGTGGCCGGCGCCGTGAACTGAGGTCAGTGCAGTGAACTGTGGTCAGTGTTTAGGTGACAGTGCAAAAGAAGTGAACAGTGAAAATGAATAATCAAGAGAAGTGCAGTGAAAATAAATAAAGAGAAACTGTGCCGTATCAAGAAATAATGAAGTGAAGACTATCTGTATATAAATCAAGTTTTTTAGCGTACCTTTAAGAAACAAAATAAACGTTTTTGTTAAAATAATATGTTTTATTCACCACGTAGATTCGTAACAATACAAAGTGAGGAATGTTCGAATGGATCCAATTACTATTTTAGAAACTATCATATGCTCCGCACATGACATACAACACTCGTTTGAGAAAAATATCCGAAAGAGAAAAAACTGCTCTTCATTCACATGTCCAACCACCTCGATTTTTGAAATCATGTATTTTTAATAATACCCCTTTTTATGACACAACATTCTTTATCAAAACGCCATCAAACAAACTTTAATACATATCCTTTAATACATAGAAAATAGATGTTTCAATTCAATTCAATGATGTCACATCTTACTTGGCGGGACTCAAGGCTGCTCTTCCGTCTGACCACCCAAATTTCGCTGCTCTCTTTTCACCATCCAGCGGAGAAAGAAAGTATCACTTGAGCGATAAAACAGGCGATTTGAATTTTGCTCAGAGCTCTTCTTTTAGGCTTAGGATCTTTTACATGCAGTAAATTTACAACATGCAACAGCCGGATTTACTTCCTCGCCGAAGGACGGCGTACGAAGTATTCTTTCGCCCATAAAAAATCCACAGCTTCGACTGGGTTTGATTTCGCGAACTTGGGCACAACATTCTGATAACCGAACGTTGTACCACCGGAACCGCGGTGTTTCAATCATTAACTAAAAATGTTCGTGTTATAATCAGGATCTCATTTGTCTGATTTATTCTCAATGTATTAGATTATTTGAACTCAGTTCAAATCAAAGACTATGTGAATATCCTACGAAGTCAACACTTTTTTTAAAAACTCATAGCCTCAAGCCGTTTTCCGCAAGTTCATCCAAGGAAGACACTTATAAATATATTCTTAACTTCCAAACAAATAACGAAAAGGAATAATAAATTCAAACCCAACCAATAAAGAATCAATAAGCGAGATACCCTGCGTCAGAAATGCAGCTGGTATTTGCGACTACGAGCTAAGAAGCATGGAGGAATTGGTTTGGGTGAACTGGCGAACTCCACTCACCATTTACAGCATTCGAAAACAAGTATGTCACTTACCTGCAACAGAAAGGAAAATATTAATCAATTAATCATAACTGTGCTTTTACCAAAGTAATACAAATGTGCACAAGAAACCGACGGTTTCCTTAATTAATATAAAAAACTAAACATTTATCATCTCCTTTCGGTAGCAGCCTTTCTTCCGAGTACGTATTAGGCACGTCTGGTCCTCATGGAACTCTTTTGGGAGCCAATCTATTAAATTATTTTTTTCTTTTTTCTGTGAATAAATCCAAACAGATAGACCAAAACTATACTTGGGTTTTTCTAACTTATCAGTTAACGTAAATCAGCTGTTACGATGTCATCCAATAGAGAGCTAAAACGCCATCGTGATAACGTTTAAGCTCCCAATTGGACGAAACCGTCAATAGCTGGTTAACGTCAATTGCCAGGAAAGAAAAACCCAACTATAAAAACTTTGATTAAGAGAAATTGTGAAAACCAATTTTACTATGCCATTCATATCACTGATCTGAGATTAATTGTCGAATAACATAGTAAAATCTTCATATCTAAATAATTTTCATAAATTACGAAAGTGAGGGACTTCTCAGTATGCAGCAAACCAATACAGATATTTCCCATAGAAACAACGGGCATTAGTTGTACATAGTGTAATATGTGAAAAAGTTCCGGAAAGTATAAAACAAATCATGAACAAAAAGAAATATGAATCCGACTTCGTCGGAATAATCCTGTTACTTTAGCGCTCGGTATTGTTTAAATTGCTATCAGAAACACTTGGCCATATTTCCGTTTTCACCTCAAGTGTCTAAATAAGAACCAAAATACACGAATTGACGAATCCTTGGCAACGGAATCTGAATTGTTTGGAAGATAGCAGCGAATGGATATTCTGTTACAAATATGAAAATTTACCTCATTTGTTAGGCTGTGGATATTCCTAGACCTACTATAATTCCGGAAGCGATTCAAATCTCACTTTCTGCTTTCTGCAGCGAATGTGTTAATGGAATATGTATGATCTGCGAACACCGTGTGTGATTTTGAACACAGTAACCCTTCTATTATTTCTAATTATTATTATTATTATTATTATTATTATTATTATTATTATTATTACATTGTTATTATTACATTGTTTTTCTCGGTATTCACCGGATATTTATTTGACTTTGTGTCGGGTTAATAGCCAAGACACAGGTCAATTCATGTTTCGTCGCAATTTGGGAATTTTCGAACAATCCTGCATGTGTTTAAGATGATCGATTTTTGCATAATTTTATAGGTATATTTTGGTATTTGAATAAGTTCCAGATTTTTATGGATGTTATTTGGTATAACTCCTGTGCATGAAATGACTAGAGGAACAATATGAACTTTTTGGAGATGCCATAGTGCTTTGACTTCAGCTGCTAGTTCTGTATACTTTGTTATTTGTTCTGCATGTGCTGTTTGAAGATTAGCTGTTTGTGGAACAGTTATGTCAATCAGGAAGCCAATCTTTTGCCATTTGTCTACAAAAGTTATGTCTGGTCTATTATGGTGAATAGTTTTATCTGCAATAATTTCTCTGTCATAGTACAATTTAAAGTTTGAATTTTCAAGAACAGTATCGGGAACATATTTGTAATATGGGCAGGTCATTTCTTGTAGGTTATTATTGTTATTATTATTATTATTATTATTATTATTATTTTCTAAGTAATCGTCGTTGCTCGAGTTTTATTACAATCAATAAAATCAGCAATACGACAAGCCTCGCACGCTCTCCCCGCTCCGTTCCGTCCCACGTCGCGGCGTTCTCCATCGCGGCCTTGATATTAATATCGGGTTGCATCATTTCTTGCAACATTTTGTAGTGCAACAAAATTGAGGTACCCTTTTGGGATCTCAAAACCGTTTTTATTTTAGAGATGTGCAATTTTTGCTAGTGTTGCAATATCATTATATTCATACAAATTGAATTAACATAGATATTCATATAAAATGCATTAAATTGTATCTTGTGAACCAGGACAAAATGGATCAATTTTTTCAGCATACGAGATTTTACTTCTTAACACTCTGACTTCGAGCAATTTGCAAACTACTCGCGCATCCTGTAAAATAGCTCACGCAATCAAGCGAAAATACTCAGTCAATTAATCGGTTCAAATACACAACTACTTGGGAAGGTATTTAATTAATTCTGTTTAATTCATTATCAAACCACTTGTAAAATTATAAAATATTAACAAAAATGTGATTAAACGTGTCAGCGATAATCTTATCGCCTAAGATAAAATTATAAATATCCCTATTACATGGAACGGTGACAGTAACAAACGACCTTCAACCCTCATTAACGACTCATTGTTGTTACCCCAACACCCAAACTAAGATATCCCATCAGTACGCGTGTCACCCGAACACAGTCGCGATAAGGAGGGGGCCTGTTTAGGAACCATTGTTTTCAATGCCGCCAGTATCACAGCCGTCCTTCCGTGAGGTGTAGCGCCGGCGCTGCTTATCGTCAAGGGCAGCGGAACGGCGGCGGTCGCCGCAGACGTCAAGAACGATATCTGCGTCGCTGTAGCCCATGTCGCACTTCGTCCCGCCGACGAAACGACTGAGGGCCCCGCATGGAAACGAATGACAATACTGGATATCTCAGTGCAGGCTCGTATTCGTTAGAGAGACACACAGAAGTGCTTATTTTCTCGATAAATGTGTGCCGGTTACCAAGCCGGTGAAGATCTGTTTTTGATGAACACATTTCATTAAGGAAGAAACGGATACTCATAATTGTAGTAGTAGCAGTAGTCGCTGAAAAAAAAATTGAATTTTTTCAATTTTCGAAAAATCAGGGTTTTCAACCAACATGAGATCTGCGCCATTCTCTAAAACGTCCTTCATACTATCAAACAATAAAATTTCATGAAAAACGAAGGAGCCATTTCTTTTTTTAGAAAAAACTGTTCAAACCAAATTAAAAATACTTATATTTAAAGCAAAATTACGCGAAAAACACTAAAAAGTCGGAAAATTGAAAATGACCTTATTTTAAAATCTATTTAAGGGCTTGAGACGTAGATTCTAGATTGTGCGCAATTATAATGTATTGCAGCGTAATGTGTGATGCGAGTTGCAGGGTACTTCCTATTTTCCTAATACTATCATCACAACTGCTAAAATCTACATTTTTTCTTCTTAAATCTGGTTTATATAACTGAGGGTAATTCCCAACCTTCATTCTTTCTGAGCGTATGTAATAAACAGACAAAATACATTTATCTATATTTTTGTTTGGAATATTAAATATGAGGCTGTAATATAAATCTATCCCAAGTTTTACTAATCACATGTAAACGGTTTGCTAAAATCGTTTTACTAAAACACTAAAAACGTTTTGCGGGTTACACCTTGTTAAATGAGTTTGGTTCAAACTTCGCCGTTCCCTCCGTCGTACACTCTCCGGAAGTCATTAAAGAGCCCAAAGTTATTGTTTGTTTTAATAATGCCTTACGAAAATGTGATTTTTCAGTTTGGGTTACAAATATAAAAAGATCAGATATTCCTAAGAAACAGAAATTCTAAGTTTACTTCTTGCATAGTGCTAAAATAGACATTACTTTAGATCTATTATATTACCAGCATACCTCTACGACGCATGGATTAAATCAGTCATCCTTAATACAAATCCGCAAAGTTAAAACTGTTTTTATAAATCCTTCTTTGGTTCCACCGCACAAACGCTACAAGTTGCATTGTTCAGTAGTATTAGAGCATACATTTAAAAGCTGCAAATCTTTGGACTTCTGAGACGTCTAGGAAATAATTGTATACTTCCGAAGAGTTCAATTTCCTTCAGAAGTGAGAGACTAGATATACAAATAATATTTCAGAAAATTGAAGCATCCCATTGCAAAGAATAGTTCAAATAAGAGTTCATTTTTTAAAATAATGTTCGCATTTTCAAAATAAGCGATCATAAACACTAACTTGACCAATAGCTTCATTTTCAAGGATTTAAAATAAAGATGAAAATGGTATAATAATGAAATGTGCACGTCAACCATAAAAGTAACATAACAATAACTAATATCAGACATTAGTAATAACAATAATGTCTATTCAATTTTTGACCCTTCTGTTGATGCAAAAATGCATTTATCCTTAATTCGTATTAACAGGCTGAAACGCAGTGTACACGCAATCTACGCCGCACGCGTTTCGCTAAGTCGGGACTCGCAGGTGGGTCCGCTTCCGCTGCCGCCTGCGCCCGCAATTCGCTTCCGTCTTCCGCTGGCCACACTTCACTTCCGGCCAGGCACCCACGGCCTTTCGACGAGCATGGAGCCCCGACGCGACCACAGCCTTTATCCGAGTCGATAAATTTACGCAGCAGCGCCTGGTCTATTTCCTTGGGGCACGGCAAACGTAACAAACACGCACGTTCCGGAAAGCAAACCGCGATTGCCCTTGGTAGCAAGGCTGCCCGACGGAGAGCGCCTTAGGCACGACAACCAAGCACAGGGGAAGAATGATTCGCGGTCTTCACCGGACCCTCATGAAATGATTGATTTATGCAAGTTTCCTCCCTGCTTCCACTCCACAACCACGAGGTGAGAACACACATGCTTTACGTGGGATGTTAACCTGAAATGCTAATGCAAGATGATAGGTTTTAGCAGGCAGTGTAGCCTTTTAGCCCGACAGACACCTTTGAAATGAACTTACTGCAAGGGCATGAAGGATTAGAATGAAGAGAAAGATACTCTGAACTATTTACCTTCGCTCGCTGCGGTCAGAATCTGGCAATACACGAGTGTGAAATTGGCGCCACGACTGACGCTTACTTTAGCGGACACGATATATGGTTAAATATGGACAAACAGATGTATTGCAGCTGTCAGAGTGGGAGGAATTTAAGATTGTGTGAGCGTAGAGGAAAGATCTTTTCTTTTATGGCTCGGGGTTCACGAATGAGAGTTTAAAATTGAAAAACAATTAGAGCAAGGCATTAAACCGTGAAATGGATGGCGGGTGGCGTGCGTGCCCGCGAGTGAGTGTGTAGGTATGTGCATGAGAGGGAGAGACGGAGAGAGTTTAAAATGACAGAATAGACAAAGAAGAATGGGCGTGCGTACGTAATCGGTCAGAGGAAGGCAGTTTAACAGCTTGCCGTCTGTATGTTGCCGCGAATGGTAAATTGGAGAGCATAACCACGTGGCCTGACAACGGCGACACACGAGCGTCGATGACGTCACCGAGCGCAGCGCTGCGTTCTTGCGCAGCAGCGCAAGCGCGCGCCCCGACGCCTTGCGTACGTTTGCGCATCCGCCTCCGGAGAAACCGCTTGCCGGCGGTCGTGCAACACGCGCCGCCCCCTCCCTTACCGCCACGCGCAGTCCTTGCGACACACGAGCGGCTGCGCCTACGCCGACTAGCGCGGAAGCTTCCGGAAGGGGACCAGCGCTTTCTTCACTCAGCTATTTTTCGGTACCTGATTATGTCCAAATCTTTCTCTAGAGACAGTCTATTTTAATTGAAAGAACATATCCATCAGTCATACTTGGAAATAAATAAAACAAAAGTTCAAGTCATAATAAATTATAATTTATATTAAATACAGGCATTAAAATATAAAATATTCATACAAAAATATTTGGTATAGACACCCATTTTCAAATAATGAGAAAGTTTACCCAGCTATTCCCTAGAGGAGTGGGTACTTCATTTTCGTTTTTATCTACCATACCCACAGAAAATATCGCACCTCATGGGATGAGCCAAATATAAAAAACAAGCAGACTTTAAACATGCGAGGGGAAAGATGAGTTGAAGCAGTTATTTATAAATCTTCAAAGACTTTTATGTGGGTCAAATACTAAACAAGTGTATTTTGTTTATATTTGAAATTAAAAATATTAGCCGAGACTATTTAGAAAAGGGAAATACAGGATACATTACTTTACCTTTCATTGCAAGCAATGAAAATAACAAGCCAACAATTCATTACAAATGAACACACATTAGTTTTCTATATCATTTTTACGTCCATATCCTAAACATGTCCCTCACATCTTCATTTAGCCTACAATGAATATAACACTTTTTATCATGTACTTCATTAACATTATAAACACTCTTAAAAATACAGCCCAAACCATTACGTTCTTATTGAACTCCATTTAGACGTAACACTTCATAACATCCTCAATTAACATTTCTGACCACGCCTCAATTAAAATTTCTGAGTAAAACACTGAAGAGGAACTCCGCGAACACAGTGTTTTCCAACGGAAGAACCGCAGTCCAGTGGCATTGGCTCTATCCGCTTACTTGCTGCTTGACCCGGAGCGGTTCGCGGATGCATTTCTCCATATCCCAGGAAACGGCTTGAACAATTCGCACTAATGAGGCATGGGTTTAGTATGGCTGAGGTGCGGCGCGCGCTATTCGCGATGATATACACGCTTCAGAGTGGGCGCGGCAAATGACGCGCTCATAAAATGTCAGCTGAATCGCCATGACGCAAATGAGAATAGATCTCCAGGAATGTTTTGGGTTCCTTCACTCGAAACGTCATATCGAACAGGAAAGAACTACCGATGTCTAACACTAAATACCAATTCTTCCAATACAGAAGACTCATTACATTGCTTAACATACAGAGAAAATGATAAACAGATTTTTAACAAATAATTTGTAAAAATTACCAGGAAGAGGAATAACATGCCATTAGAGCAGGAATTCCCAAACGTTTTCGTTCATCGATCCCTTTTAAAGAAATTGTCTCCATTAACCCCCTTATGTTCTTCTGTGTAATATAACATACATTATCACAACACAAATAATTGCACGTAAATGCCTTAAGATAAAAATTTCGTACACCAATATTTTCATAAGTATCTATTCAATAATCGAAGACGCTTCCGCTTCTGAATAGCTGTTTTTATCTTCATTGTTGGGCAATGGTTATGAAATGTTGAGAGTTTCTTAACTGGCCATAACGTTTCTCCAGTGCGCATTGCAGGAAATAATTTCTTCCGCGATAGAATATCGTGGTCAATACATAGTTATAATTTGGTGTATTTTCTAAACATCCTAAGCAATTGCGTACTTAGATTCTCGGGTGGGTTGTATTTAACCTGTATGTATTGCTGAAAAGGATTAGGATGACTGATAGTGGTTTAAATGAAGTTATTGAATTGATGATGAACAATGAAACAACAACGTACAAGATTATCCAAAACTTATTTTAATTATCTTAATTGTTATGTAACAATGTGTACTTAATATAATTGTTCTAATTACATTATAAAGCATTCATGTTCACAAGGTAAATTTATCTAATTACAATATTATAGTCATAATCAGAGTTAAACATATGCACGGTACCAAAAAGCACGTTACCAAAAATAACTTGGTACTAAGGTAATACTAAGCTTACTTAGTAAACTTACTAAGGTAATACCATGCTATGCACCGTTGCACCAGCCTACCTATGCCCCTGATCCAAAGGATGAACGACGGATATGAAAGAAGAGGAGTGGATTTGTAATTTATTATTCCGTTTTGTTGCTCTCATTAGAAAGCAATTAATTAACAAGTTCATTTAATATTTTTCTAATCAATGCGATCTTGATTAAAACAATCCAGCGCCAGTTCTTGTTCGGTTATAGAGCCTGAATCAACCCCACTGATCATCAATGATCCCCTTCAAAATTCCATGACCCTTGGGAACCGTTTGAGTACCCCCGCATTAGAGAAAAGAGGCATACGGCGGCCTGTGTTACCATTCTGTCCCTAAAATATTGCAATTCTGTTCTCTTCGCGACAATATCGATAATATTGAAAACAAAAATAAAGGTTCTTCAATAAAGGAAATACCTCAACTTTTGCATCTGCCAGAATGAAGACCTGGGAGACACTGTTGTAGGGACATCGATTTTTACACTTCCGAATAGAGTCCAATAACTTTTTACAAAATTCATGGGTTGGCGCTAATACGTTTTCTTCATTTCGTTAATTTGTGTTTTTAAAGAGAAAAGCTACAGAGCTCACGATGGGCTCGGTGCATACGTTTTCCACATGTTCATCAAATGCCGAGCGAAGATTCCGCTGTCAGATTGACATCAACCAGCACCCAAAACTTTAACGTTAAATTCGATTCGCAACCGTAAAGGTCAAGTCACTGACAAATAACAATGTTTCCCAAAATGTCATGTACTTTGTTCCAAGCAAAAAAGTCGTTTCTGGGGAGAAAAGCAAACGTAGTTCCTTTTTTTAAGTTCAAGGCATGGGTCAGGGGTAATGACAGAAATAAGCGTAATCATGAAAACGCATTGCAATGTTGCTTGTGTTTGACTAAGGCCTACTATCCACAGTTTCTCTTAGTCACCACTTCTGAGCCTCTCACTTCACATCGTTATTCTCTTTTTGCTACTATGTTGGATGACCTAATGGATTAATGCCTTCGCGAGTGTACTTAACAGTGCAAAGAGCTCTTCATTCTCAATGAGACTTCACTATTTCCGCTAACTTAACTTGCAAGTATTATTATCGCTTCAGCTCCACATAACCAACGATTAGTATTTCGAGCGCCGCTGTCCTACGCAAACCCATGCAGCACGCGCCATCGCGGAGGCGTGCGCGTGCGCTCGGACTTAAAAGGAGGAAATTCAATTTCCTCCTGCACACCCGCAGCCTCCGTCGCCGCCAATGCAGCAGCCGCGCCGCGCCGCGCCGGCCGGCCGCCCGGGAGGCATCAGCTGGGCTCGCTGCCCCATATGACCTCGCCCCTCTCCACCACCGCCGATCCCACCACACCCCTTGTGTATCCTCCCGGGGCAGCCCTGGCCCAGCCCGCTTACGCCCGCCTCCGCAACATCGCCCCGTGCCACACCCCTTCTGCGCTCGCCCACCCTCCCCGCTCGTGATCCCACTCGCCTAGTGTGCTCCTCTTACTCTTCTCCCTTCGTCCCCCAGTTCTTCCAGGTTCCACCTCCATATCGTCTGCCATCACCGTCGCCACCAACACTGCTCCACCCTCCCTTATTCCCCAACCCTCCCAGTTGCCTTACCTACCGCCGCTGCTGCAGCCACAAACACTGCTGCTCCGCCCTCCAGTCACCTCTTCTCCCTTCCTCTCCCAGTCTCCGTAACTGCCACCGCCACACCACTGCTCCATCTCGGCCCCGCCACACCACTGCTCCATCTCGGCCCCGCCACACCACGCGGGAGATAAGGCGGGATGCGCGGCGGGGCCGAGTGCAGGGGGCACACTTGCAACTTTCTCGGGGTCGCGGGAGGCGAGGAGCGCGGCGTGGACGTTGTGGCGGCCGGAGGGGGGGGGGGGCGCGTCGTGGTGTCGGCGGGGCTGCAGAAGAGCTACGGTGGAACCCACCATACCAAGGCACGCTGCCGTTCGGTGTGAGAGGCCAGATAAGGCAGGCCACTGCGGGGAATATGCGAGCTCCAAGAAGCCGAAGAGTATACGAGGGAGTTAGATGGCTGGTAAGAGAGTCACGAAGCCAAAAAGAAAACGCATAAAAGAAGACCCGCAGATCAATGGATCCTGGGACAAAATGAAGGGACGAACGCCGAATCGAAAAACCTCCGTTTCGAACCCAGAGACTGAAATGCAATCGCTGCCTGTAAGAATTCAGAAAACTGATTTCAGTAACGAAGATATAGAAAATACTCTTAGTTTTTACATGCAGAGCTCGCTTAAAATGTACCTTCTGTAAAGTTTTCATGTACATGCTAATTTAAGATAAAGCGCGTTCACAAGAAACGAAGGTACCACCAAATTAAATATATTTTGGAAAACAATTCAAACAAGCAGGATTACATATATTGGATATATTGGGAAGCAGTTCGTCTTAAAGTACATTTGTATATGATATGGTCACATCAATAGACTTGAGCGTTGAATTATTCATTATTATAAATCATTTTCCAATAGAAACGTAAGTATCTTCAAGTCTCTGAACCTGTACGATCAAGAAAAGAAGTCCTTGAATGTCACATTCTTTTGCGGTGTTCATATTATAAATCGTTTACCACTGGCAATCCCGCGGTCTCCGTTTCATTTATGATTTGGGTGACACTCCGTTCGCAAAACCAGCGACAGTGCGTAGCTAAATCATCGCAATGAGCTATGAATGTTTTAGAATTTAGCTGAAAGGTGTGAATCTGGGGTCATATATTCCAAGCCCCCAGCGAATTTTTTTGTTGCATGTTCTTTCCCATGTCACACTCTTTCAGTTAAAAAATTAAGTACTTTTTTTTTTTTTCAAAAATGAAAAACATGACCAACCATATTTGATTCAAGAGACCGGGAGGTTTGATGTCTCATGGGGGAAGCAGCAGAGAACGGGGCTGCCACACAAAGCCGGTGTGAGTACCATGGGAAATGCTCCAGACGACACACTATCTTGACAACTGGGTCATCGCTGCGAACGAATCCTGCGGTCCCGGCTCGGGAGCAACGCCCGAAGCCCTCGTCGCGTCGGCCCTCCAGAGACGTCGGCAGAAGCAGCTCGAAAATGAAAAGCGAGGGGCGAGGGGGGGGGGGAGAGGCCCACGGAACGACAGAAGAGAAACTCGCTCCAGGGAAGAAGTCAAACAGATATGGATGGAGCAATACCTGATTAGATACATTTCGCAGTGAAACCAAGGAAACAAATTGTCGATACTGGAATGTGGATATATATTATCGAGCCTGTCGTACTGATACTTGCAATATCTGTTTAATTGGTAATTGTTACTCAAACACGATTTTAAATTTAGAAAAAGTAGGCATATTTGGCCTATACTGCTTTGAAACTATTATAAATATTTTTAAACAAAACCGTGTAATTTGTCACATCGTGTTCTATACTTTTAAATCAATATTGAACGTAGACATAAAAGGGTAAAATCATGGCACAAAGCATCAACTATCTGAACTAGGCTGGAGAAGGCATAGATGTCTACACCGTCCCTAGAAAAAGTTCCGATCCAATACAAAACACATGCAATCTTTTTTCAAAGAAGAAAGCAAGAACACTCTTCCTACTCATCGAGTCTCATTACCACTAATGCATTCATTTGAAATTTTAAACACGGAGGCATATTAAGTCACGATCTTCCAGGACAATATTATAAAGAATTCTCATTTCATTTTAACTGTGGAGTAAACACGAGTGTTTAGTCCCAAACAATCTACATTCTTCACATTTTTTTCCTCTCCTTTCCTTCGCAAACGTTACATTTCGTCACAAGCGCCGGCTGCAGCGTTCCATTACCAGCTGGGCAGCGTCGTTCCTGCCGTGAAAGGGGACGGGGCGGGGCCCCCGTCGGCAGCACTTTGCGCTTCCGTTCTCGCGCAGAGCGATAACGCCAGCCGCGCTCTCCGCCCCGCCCGGCGCGCGCTTCGTTTATCACGAAACAGCGCAAAATATTGGGGCCGCGACTTTCGCAATTGAATACCAATCGCGCGCGAGTTAAAAATAAATCTCGTAAATAGCTTCGTTCCGTTACACAATCTCTTCGCTTCTTCCAATAGGGACATTACTGCAAGCCACCTAGTGTTTCTTTTGGAGTCCAGGAGTTATCGCGAAAGTAGAGCAAACGACGTCGGTTTGGAGTTCAACTGGAAGGCCACCGCTCTTAGTAAACGCGAGTGCGATGTCGGGATCTCACACTAGTTTTCGTTTAAATAATGTTCAATGAATGAAAAAAGAGTTCAAGAGTATAGCCGTGCAAGAAGAAGGGGAAAAAAAATTGCGAACGCAGTTGTGTACCAAATGAGAGCAGATAATCGCGCTTTGTAGTCTACGAGAATGCGACCGAAAATATAATCCAAATGAGCATTTTTTTTAACGTTTTATTAATAAAAAACTTCGTGCTTTGTAACGTTTTATTAATATATAGCCAGATTAATGTATCGCTGTAGAAGATGAAAAACGTTTTTGTAAACATAGCTGTGTAGAAAATGCGAGTACATAACCCCACTTTCGTACAACGCGTGTAGGCGGCCAAGAATCTTAACCAAATGAGAAATTTTGTAAAGGAATTACGTATTTTAAATAGAATACTTCATACTTTGTTCCATAGGTTCAGTTCAACATTTTGCGAAGTTTGAAAATAGCACCCTACAAGACTTCAACTGAAAAAAAACTATTGTGGAAACTCATTTACGTGCTGTAAGTATCGAGGTGGAATGGAATTTGCAATATACTCAATGGCCAATACAAAATAAGACCCAACAATTCTTGCTTTCTGGAATAAATGAATCTTTAATGGAATGTATGTCTCCATACAAAGTGTAATGATCACAAGAAAATGACACTTCCTTAACCCACTTTCGTATCTATTTTTCATAATATGGAAAAAAAGCCGTGTGAATCTATAACTCATTTTCATCAATTCAATAATTCATTAAAATGCGTCCTTCTTACAATTACTGTACGAACTTTAATAAACTCCTTTATTTATTTCGCCCAAAATTATGGCATCGGACTGAACATCAGCTCACCAACATTCTAACATACTCATTTAAAACTTGTCTGCCGGACACCAAAAACATTTTTGAACATTTTAAATATTAATTATTATATTTTTTGCATCCCAAGACAACCCGGCGACTAAGCATAAAATACACTGCCAGACAACGCAGCACACACTCACGTAGACATGTATTATGAAATACGCAGCATTTTCCCCCCCACTTTCGCACAATGCGCCGTGTTATGGAATATACATTTTTCGGCCTCCCCTTTCTCCTGCTCCCGCATACCCTTTCTAATTCAGGGAGCAACTTTATCATATCATCCTTTATTACCACAGCAACATTCTGCCCCGCAGCCCGACCGTGTATTTAACTGTCTCCCTCCCGGCCCTGTACTAATGTGAGGCATTTTTAATCTAACGGCGAGAATTACTGCACAATAGTGCGATCCGTGCGCCGCGCTCGCCCTCCGCCGCGGCGCGGCGGCACCGTAATGAACGAGACCGGCGCGCGGCGCGGCGGCGGCGACACCGCGCGCGAAATGAAGCCGAGAGAGGCACACAGCTCGCGGCGTCCATTTCCCGTGGAACTGCTGCAATCAACGGCCGCCGCCAACGCGTCGCGACGCCGCCAAGCGCCCGCTCCAATCGCGACGCACAGGACACCCCAACGATACCACACCAACGGTTTCGGAATTTATTTTTCTGCGACTTTGAACGATTTCAACCCAAGCAAATAAGAACAATGGGCAACGTTAGGGGATGAAGTAAAAGAGAGAGGAAAATCTGAATTTTCGTTAACTTCAAGTTTCTAGAGCTTCAAATTTTAACGCTTTTTTTTTTTTTTTTTTTTTTTTTTTTTTTTTTTTTTCTTTTTTTTTTTCCACTAATATTCACACGAAATGCGCGAATGTCGTTTGAAGGTATATAAAGGTATATATGAAGGTATAATAAAAAAGTATATTACAAAATTCTTGATTTGCAGTTTCCGAAAAGAAAAAAAAAACTATTTACAGATACACTGTTGTCATTCTCGTTATTTGCTCCTTCAGAATTAGATTGGGCATTTTTTTTTTAATGTTTGAATATGAACGTTTTAAAGCTTTACTAGTATTGTATTTCAACATTTCATTATTTTCAATAAGTATTTCAAAGAATATCATAAATACAGTTGAACAAAGCCGTATTTCATTGATTCTAATTAACATTAAATTTGGAACACTTTAACTCATGACATATCTCGCAAATTTGAGTATTTTGAGGAAAAGAGTATTAAGTGATTTTATGTTTTCCTTCGGGAACTTTTCAGACCAGTTTTTACCTACAGGAGGAATAACATGAAGCCTATACGCAGGTTGCGTCGGGAAGCGTGTTGACAAAGTGCGGAGGCGTGCAGCGTTTTCCATACATTCTAAGCAAGCCTTTGGCTTGCGAAGGACGGGTGGATTTAAGCGACGACTGGAGGCAAACTGATGCAACGATGGAAAAATGAGGCGGATTCGGGCCAAGGAGCGATTCGGAGAGGGTAGGATTTTACACTAGGGTTGACTTCACTCCCCCCCCCCCAAAAAAAATTGTACCACACAACCCATTGAATTTACGGTACTTTGTAATTCAAATATCCGTAGGATTTTGCTTGACCTGCCTTTCCTGGCCTGGATTACGAATACGACGCACCGCGGCGACAGGCCTCAACGGCGCAGCTGCACCAGGAGTGGGTGCAATTGCCTACGAGTGCATGCTAATCGAGACGTGCGTGAAACATCCTTTTAATGTTGACTCGCAGAGCTCCTTGTGTTTGATGAGAGATTTAGGTGCGCAATCGATTGCGTATTCGATCAGATAATAATTGCGTTTCGGGAAATTCCGGAAAGTATTTCGTTTCCGTAAAACAAATTTCAAAAATTAGTAGCCTAATTACAATATGATAATTCTTCAAAAGTACTTGTTTGAGGCAGTTTTAGGCATAAATATATTAAAATAGGCATCGATCGCCCTTTTAGGACATTTTAGACACTATTAGATGCTTTCAGTATTTTTTTCCATGATTCGTGAACACCTGCAATTATTTTCCACTACACCCTAAAGGAACTAAATAGGCATTTGTCCTAAAATCCGAGTCATTAGCCCCAGTCGGGACAAATTCTAAGCTCCCGACTCACCTCCCGGCATGTGTATTAGTGTAGTGCAGGTAAATGTGGTAAGTAAGGGAGTGAGAACAAGGAAGAGGAAGGAAAGATCACGCGCGGTCCGTGACCAGTTTGTAGAGTACTGCACCGACATTTGTCTGGAACAGAATAATACACGGAAACTATAAATGAGAGGTCGAAAACTACACGTCAGAGCAGCTGGTCGCTATAATTTTCCCCTAGTTGGCGGTCGAATTAGACCTAGCTAGCCAGCCAGTATCGAAAGACCGTCACCGCCTAGACTCAAAACACTAGGGTCTCCGGTTCAGATTCGCTGCAGAGACAACGGTGATAAAGTCATCTCAGCCAGCAAAAACTGACCGATTCGGAGAAGGAACGCGAAAGTACACACTTAAATCATCAGCAACATAGCCAGAAAAGTATGATTGTGAACATTACACGAAAACGGGCAAATGCCGAAAAGTGCACTGCGCCCGAGCATGCGGCAAGCGAGCCACCGACGTGGGGGCGCGAGGGAACCACCAAAGCGAACTAGCGCGAACGCAGCCCACAGAGCGATTCGGCGCGGGGAGAGAGAGAGACGCGGACGACGGCGGCGGTGGCGGCGGCAGCAGGCGCGCGCCAAAAACAATAAACGAACGGCGGACGCTAACCATTATTTTGTGATCCCGGCCTGCGGGCGCGGCCGCGCGCCGATGACAAAGGACGACCAGATTGCGGCGCGCCGGAAGGGCGAGGGCAGCGGCCGCCCGCCGCTCCGGGTCCAGCCACGCCGCACTCAGTGGCAGTGCAGCCTAGGCTGTTAGATCGCTTCTGGAGCCTACCGCGCAGCAGTAACCCCAGGTTCTTATATTCAGTTATATTCACAATAAATTAAAAGTGTCTTTCAAATCAAAACGGTATGCTGCCCTGACATAAAAAATCGTGATAAAGACATAATTGTATTAAATCGCACAGAAGTGTTCTATAAATTATTGAAATGGGAAAAATAAACAAACTCAATTATATGGGTTTTTAAAATTTCATTTTCTGGCCCTCTAGTATTTTAATTTATTGATCTGGATGGATTAAATTGTAACGTCTCTTATTTACATCGTGTGAATTTCGTCTTCATGCGTCAACTGTATGTTCGTTCATTAGTTTCATCTGACAAATAGCATTACGCATTACACAAAGTGATGACGCAAGGGGAAAGTCTGTTAACACTGCTGTTCTTTCTCTTCACGAATTTCTGGGAAAGCAAAGGGGTGAGCAATATGCTGCTTTGCCTGTCATATTTATCCCACAGTCGCCTGAAATTATACAGCACCAAGGCGACAAGAAATCCTCCCGTGTCCGGCAAGTTAAACCATAGGAGGAATTCAAGAGGGGTGAAAATGCAACTTACTCGAAGTGCAATGCGTATTCTGGTAAAATGCCGTTAAATAATGAAAATAACTTCATGCACTTTCATTCTTCTACTTTTCTTAAAATATCGCAATTAAATGTATTCGGTGTACCCTGAACAGACGGATGGAGAGTATTCTTTTGTCACGTATGATAAGGAAATGCAAATCAAAATCGATGCAATCCAAGGATATGAAAGGCACTTCAAGTAATTAGAGGATTCAAACAATAAATGTTTTGAAAACAAAAATGTAAGACAATGTTTAAGGTACACTTTGTAAGTGAAAACTTTTCGTTAGAACTCAGTGGACGGAGAACATTTGTCTTCGTACTGAACTGGGCCCTCTCGTGTGATCAGATATGGCAGGAGAAAGTTTTGCTAGCCTCATACATCAATAAAGGCTCCAAGCTTTTTTAAACCAACATTCAAAAATAAAAAAAGTCACAGACGATCTAAAAAGCATATTATAATACTTCCGTTCATAAGTAACAAAAGAATGGCAGCAAATTTGTTTGAGGTTTTGCAAAATAAAATCATTGAATCAATAAAACTGTAATGAGATAAAAGCACATTCCGAATAGGATGTTTATAAATTTCGTGACAACTGAGCTTAGGGTAGTTAATGTTCAACTTCTGCTTATGTTTCAGAGGTAACGGTAGGGCTAGTAATTGGATGTAATTTCCCTACCCTTCTGAAGAAAGCGAACAACCCAACGGAGATTCAGGAGATAGAAGACGCTATGAGAAAGAATAATGTATGATAACTGCTTTTATCGCAACGTAAGAGCAGACACGCCAACAAGTTGATAAAATTCCCGGGTCGTGCGCAGTTTCTCACTGCGCGAACAGGATCAACCCTGTTCGGACGTAGTCCCGTTAGCATCCTACGATGGAATGGTCGAATATTTTGTGCTGCGACAAAAATACTAGTTATTCAGAGAAGGGTCAGGGGTGCCAATGTTTTTTTTTCATATTCGCGCGATCTGCTAAGCGTCAAATAGACGAAAATAATACTACCATAAAGAAATAAATAAAAAACAAACATTTCGAACTACAAATAGTCACACCAACAAAATCACAATTCACGAACGACAATCCACTTTCACTGTTGGGGGAAAAGTAATAACGAGGTCTACATTGCTACACGATTCATAACAAAACAATTACTAAAACATTACACGATTTCAGTCACTAAAACCCTTCTATTCATTTCTTCCGATTTCAATCCAGTTTGAATACTCCACCATGCACACAGAAGAAGGTTGAAGTAAAAGATTCATAGTATCCCCATTTCGAGCGCTGATATAAAACCAAATCCGACGCGCGTTCACGAACCTCGCCAAAATGAGTTCAGCCTACCGCCCAACGAATTCGTGCTCACGTTCGCTGGCGTGACCCTCGAGCCTCCCGCCAAGGCACTAAGAAAGAGCGTGTCGGCTCCTACTACCTCCGTCTTCCGTCCCCGACGCGAGCGACGTCCGTCAAGTCTCCCGCCTCCAAAAATACGGCGGCCCGGCGACGGCGGCCAGCGACAGAACCGGAAGGTGACAGGCGTGACCCGCAGGGGAGGGAAGAGGAGGAGCACGGCAGTGTCAGGGGCAGAGAAGGCAGCGCGGGGGAGGTCGCGGAGAAACGAGGAAGGGCGGGCTGGGAGGCAAAATCCGAGTGAGGGCGGACAAAGCGAAGCAAGGCAGGCAACACAAAGCTGCTGCTGGCGGTGGGCAGCCGAGATATCGGGGTAGCTGGGCGGGATCGGGCAGGTCAGCACGCAGTCTACGGTGTCTCATTAAGCCAAATAGTCGCGAATTACAGTGGCAAATGCAAGTGTACCATCTAGGTAGAAAACAGTCCGCGCCTTGCAACGCTAATATAAATCCACAAGTGACACTTGTGTTCAGCACCATTTCGCGTCCATTCCCAACAACCAAACTCACTTATTTTGGCGTGATTACGTCAAAGAGCAGGCAATACGACCTGAGCCTCTCCACTTCAATTAAAAAGCAGAGATAGGCGGCAATCCATATCAAGGAAAGAAGGAAGAGAAAAGAAAAAGTCAAGAGCAGCCGTAAGCAAAGAGATTCAAGTGATATAATTTTAAGAAGTTTTGATGCGAAGAAGGCAGAAAATTTGAACGACTAGAGTGACTGCAAAACGCAATCTCGTACGATGAAGGTATGCAGATGATAGTCAGGGGGACGAGATATGTCAGTTACAAGTGGAACCGAGAGTGAGCAAAACGAGGATAAAATTAAGTACGAAATTCATTCGGAAGGGACATTGTGAACAATTAAATTTGTAACTGGTAATATAATTAGAAAGGTAAAGGACTGAGTAAATGCGAAGAGGTCATTAGCGAACAGAAATGAAAAGAGGAGTCGAAAGAGAGGGTAGTAGCAAGGTAAGAAGAACAATCAGTTTGGAAGGTGGGACGGTGTGTCAAGCGTTCGCCAAAAGCGCCATAGATAGCATCTCCTCGTGACCTTGGCGTGCGCAGGGCGGGTCAGCGCCACTCCGCCAGCACTACCCTCGCCTCGAACCCCAGCAAGTGCCTGCGCCTGCGCCTCTGCAGATTCCGGCAAAGTGTAGTAAAATAATGAACCGACGTAGAGAGGCGTGTGAACATTACAAAGATGTACTGCTAAACGCAGCATCCCTGCCTGGATTGCAACACTTTATGGTTGGTTGGTGTTAGTGATGCCATGTTTTTCCCCGGGAGGTGGCGGTGATCTTCCCCCGCTGGATGGCGAGATCCGGCGCCGATCTACCGTCGGCTAGCGAGGTTTCCCTTAACCAGGTATCTCCCACCAGCGGGGCACCGCCCCAGCCGGGAAAAGCTCTAGGCTTCCGACCGGTCTCCCGGCATGTGTGGTAGAGTAGTGTATGTTAGTAGAAGTGTGTGTAAGGGGAGAGGATAGGACAAGGAAGAGGAAGGAAAGGTCGCGCGCGGTTCGTGGCCCGTTTGTTAGGGTACTGCTCCGGCAATCGCATGGCGTTGATCGGAGAAACCACAGAAAACTACCGATCAGAGCAGCGGGCCTCTAGAATTCTCTTCCAGACAGCAAAAGAATTCGACCTAGCTGACAGCTAGTGTCTATAACCTTTCCACCGTAGGAACTTGAACCTAGGACTTCCCGGTCACAGGCACTGCAGTGTCATCAATTGGTGCACTGAGCCGCCTCTCCCAGTGAAACACTTTAAAATGCTTTAATTTCAATCTGACATACACTACTATCAACATTTTCAAATGAACTGTCAATTTTTATTCTCAATTCAAAGAAAAACAATATACGACCATTGGTTTACCATCCATGACAATTCCATACATTAGAATTAGTGATAAGTTATCATTTATATATATATATATATATATATATATATATATATATATATATAATGCAAAACTATACACGATTTTTTCAAATATTATTAGCGGGTAAAGTAAC
This sequence comes from Teleogryllus occipitalis, assembly GCA_011170035.1. Classification (NCBI taxonomy): domain Eukaryota; kingdom Metazoa; phylum Arthropoda; class Insecta; order Orthoptera; family Gryllidae; genus Teleogryllus; species Teleogryllus occipitalis. Next base: position 133,941 of record BLKR01001458.1, on the reverse strand, counting down.
GTACACAAATAAGACATAATTTGTAAGCCTATAGACATAGGATGGGATGGTTGTATGTTTACTTCAAACACTTCATTATTAGGGTAAACAATTTTCAAAAATTTTGATAGTATAAACTTAGTGGGCTATTGACAAAACTTTATTATGATGTCAGGCCCTGCGCCTAAGATTTTGCCTGAAAATGGGAGAATGATTTTCGTGGGTAGGCCATTATGAAGATGTAAATGATGAAGCAATGGTGGAATGGTGCACTGGAAACGGGAAAATTCCGCGAGCATTCTTTGTTCACCACAAATTCATGGACCTGAATTTGCAGCCCGATCCCGGCAATGGAAAGCGGACAGTCTAACCGCTACATCACGCGTCGCCTAGAGCGACATCTGTTTGGCATATGTTTCTTGACTCCAGGCGACATTACATTAGCAGGTTAAGAGCAGTATTTGTCACACATCTTTATTTGTAAATAACTTCTTAAGAACGATTGACAAAACTGATTAAAATGGGGACAACAGAGAATTCTCAGTTTTCAAATGATATCTTCTTATGCTTTCATTCCGTTGTTACCTACATCCCAGATCCTAACCTGTAATGCTAATTTGATTACCTATCTTCTTATTTTTAATATTTTACTAAGACTAACAGCAGGGATTTTATTATTAGAATTTTATTAAAATTTACAATGATTTCATTTTTTCTTTGCGCGCTTCGCTTAATTAATTAAAATAAAAGCCTCGACGATTATTTTCGAGTCGACTAAATGTGTCCCCTGCGGCACCCGCCTCCTTCACCCCGTTCCACAGCTACGGCGGCGCATGCCGCCTCTACCACGCCCAAGACCAATGCCACCGCGCCGCGCCGCGGCGGCGCCCCCTCTCTCCGAGCAAAGCCTCGCACGCCGCGTGGCGTGACGGCGTGCCCGGCCGCGTGCTTCGAGCATGATTTACGGGGGTGCGGAGTAAGCGAATGCATTACCTCCTCGTACTTCACGGCATTGCAGTCGGCGGGTACAGTACCCCGTCAGCGCTCATGGTAACACGAGCCGCCCTCAGTCTCTTGCCCTCCATTCCTCTATTCGCCTCTCGGTATCTCTCCTTCTCTCCCGATGCACAGCACAATCACGGACCGTCGCCGAGAGGCGGCAAAGGGGGTTGGTTACAGCATTCAGAGACGCAAACAGAGAGGGAGCAGTTATCGACATGCGGCCTTTGATCGGCCTCTCCTCACGCCAGCATTCGAGGCGTCTCCTATAATGTACATCGCAGCATATTCCACGCATTCAGACGAGCCAGTGCCCGGGCAACGGCTGAGAAAACTTTCATTTAGCACACAATGTGATGAAACTAGTGGTGCTGCCAAAGGGCATTCTTTCTCGCACTGGTTGTAAATGCTCCGCTACTACATACAACTATACATATAAATATACTGTAATATAACGGAAAAGTTTGCAATGTTGTGAGAAAGTATATGCTGTTTAGCACTAGTTTATATTGATTAACTGTATTTGTAATTAGAATTGAATCAAATGGTTTTCAATAAAGTTTCTGGCATTCTCAATTATTTTCTTTGGCAACAGAAAATTATGACAAATAATAATCTTCGACCAAGGCTCGAACCAGCGAACCTTCCCTCCGACGAGCCGGGTCCATACACGCCAATTAACCACCTCGGCCATTTCGGTGGGACATAGAATTTATTAATAGTAAAAAGTGTATGGTGGTTTTAGTTCTAGCATTTGGCAGCCAAAAAATTGAGAAAATGTGAAAAAATGTTCTTTGGGCGGCAAACGATGGCAGCAGGGAAAGGACGTCATAACCCAAAAGCTAGTCGAGACTAAAGAGTTTAGAAAACTAACAAGTGCGAGAATGTCTGTGCCATTCAATAGTACTAGTTTATTTACCATACGTCATTATATACGACGAGAAACTTTAATGAAAAACTTTCGTGCAGGTTCTGAATATATATATATATATATATATATATATATATATATATATATATATATATATATATATATTTTCTAACATCACTAGTGTGGCAGTCGTCGAAAAGAATGCTCTTTCGAGCTTTGAATATCTCAGGGGGCAGGATCTTTAGGGTATGAGAAACACCCAGACACAGAATTAGGTAAAACAGTAATATATTCTTAAAATATTGCACAAATCAACACGTTTACACTGTCACAAAATAAGAGAACAAAAAAATACCCAATTGCTGGCTGCGCGCTTGAACGCATGCAAACCACTGATGGTAAGACATCTTAGAGAAATTTCCAAAAGAAATATTTGCTTACGGTTTCACTCTTCGCCTAGCTAGCGATAATTTTCCTTATAACACCCGTGCACGGAGTTCTTGCTTGGCCAATACTAGTGAATGAAATTTAATTTTTTTTACACTTCCTGAATTACTTTACCAGCACACATTATTACAGGTCTCACTGCTATTCGCGTACGAGATTTCCTTGTCAATTACATACAAAATGAGGAACACAAATTAATTATCTTTAATACAGCTTCGGAATGAGGTACTACCGGCGTACGAGGTTATGAAATACTTCGCCGTTACTCAATTTTAAGGCGAACATGCAAATTTTAGTATTCTGGTTTCTGGTGCCAACACTACCTTTCTAGCTTCTATCTCCCACCTCAGTTTTATGCAAATTTGGAAATTCAGCCGTGCCACCACTCGCGTTCCTGCAACGTAGCCCGCTACAATGCCGCTCCGAAGACCACTCGGTCTCCTTTGCGCCTGCCACCAGATCCAGGGACCAGTCTTCTCGCACCCACCACCAGATCCACGTACCAGTCTTCTTAACGCCCACCACCAGATCCACGTACCAGTCTTCTTAACGCCCACCACCAGATCCACGTACCAGTCTTCTTAATGCCCACCAACAGATCCACGTCTCGCCTACCTTCGCCCGCCTTCTTGCGACACGAGTATGCGTATTACCCAGTCTCTCCGCGTGTGCTAGTTAGCGTGTCGCCTCACTAATGCTTTACAAAAACTCTCACAGTTCCGCAACAACAGCCACTATTCTGATTCGTTCTAAATTTCACAGTTCTTACTGCAATATCCTATAATGTTCTTCTTACACCACGTAGCCTCGCTACTTTGTAATTTCCCACTTCCTAACACCTCCAGAACTACCGCTTCTCTCCCTCAACTATTCCGCTACATAACTCGACTTCTCACCTCGGCGTCTCACGCAAGAAGGGGCCTTTTCGGTTCTCGGGCTCGCTACTCCGACGTTTAAATGTTGTCGTGACGTCACGGTACACCCTACTGCGCTGCCCATATTGCGGAAGTGCACCGCCGCCGCGCTTCAGGCCGCAACTAACAGGTAGCGCCTTTTCCGATCAGTAACCGACGTTCTGTTATACCTTCGCTCTCCACGTCTCCGCCGACGCTGCGTGGGCGTTGTGGGGTTTGTGGCGATGCCCAAACGTTGCTAATATATTGCGACCCACCCGTCCGGATAGCTCAGAATGGGGGTTTTCTGCGACGCGTAATGTTAGTGCTAACACTGTACATGCACTTCACTTCTGAATTCTATCACTTATTACCGCGTTTCTCAAATCAGCTTTAACTAAGCAAGTAAAAATATAATCCTGCACTAACCAATTACTATCGCCGAAGAATTAGATTGAGTCGCCGCCGCTGTCGAAATTGAAAGAGTCGTCACCGCTGTCGAAATTGAAAGAGAGCTCTCCCGAAGTGCGTCGCGGTATTTGTGACTCCGCCTGGGGAAATTTTTGGAGGGGTGAATTTTCTCCTCCTTCGCGCCCTCTCAAGAAAAACATGATCCGTAACTACGGACATCGGAGTGCGAGAACCTGCGGGTAGATGTCGCTTTCTCGAACCATCGTTCCGCCGCGTACCCAATTTCTCTGTGTTCTGGTCTTTTCTCGTGGCTTATGGTGGCGTTACGGGTTTGTATAATCCCGTGATGTCACAATATATATAGCCTGATTAAGGGCTATGAATGGGTCGTTTCCGGCTTCTTCGGCGAGGTTTATTCCTCCTTTTCTACGTGTTTTTTTTTATTTTAGGGAAAGTCTCGTATTTTCTTTTTTCCGAGCTGTATTGGTGATACATTTGTGCAGAGTGTTCTTTCGTGACCTTTGTATTTTTTTATTTATTTAACGTCAAAAAAAGCAGTTAAAACTGCGTATGACGTGCTATGGGGAAAAGTGAATTGTGTGCACATTTTCAAAATTCTGTGATCCCTACACTAAGTCATATACTGCTTGAATTTTGAATGATTGAAAAAAAAGAAGCTCCCATGTAATAAAAATTTATTTTCAAGGGCAAATAAGCAATACATTTTTGGCTATTATCCATGTTGTCCTTCGGAATAATACTTCCCGCCGCGGCAACATGGAAAAAATAATTTGAATAACTATATTTCCCACTGAATTCTAGAAGACGTGCACAGATAATGAAGTTACATTTATATCCAGAAGCAAAACAAGTGGCCATCTCAGCATTTGCTCAATGGATCAGGGAAACTGGACGAAAAACCTGATCGAGATGGGGGTCATTGACCAAGCTGCGATACAATACTTGTTACATATTGTTTAGAATTATACAGACCAATGGTAAATAATACATTAAATATCACTGTTAAAATTAATGTTACTTTCCTTGTGATGCTCAGTATAGTTTCTAATTTTATAGAAACAGTTATGCACCAGAAACGATTTCATTTTGAATTTAAAATTTTTTATCGGATTTAATCGTTTAATGTCATCTGGCAAAGTGTAAAATAATCTACATGTATTGTATGTGAATTTTTTGTAATGAGCTGTTGATACAGTCACCTGATGAATATGATTTCTACGTCGAGTGTTATAGTAACAGATATAGGCATTTTCTGAAAATATATTCCCGCCCTTAAGCAATTCATTTTTGACAAAAACCACTGATTCGTAAATAAACAGACACGGTAATGATAAAGTTCCTAGATTAATGAAGAGAGGCTTACAAGAATCACGGGGTGGGATTTGGTTATTATTCGTACAATTCGTTTTTGTAATCTAAGTCTGGGAGCTATAAGATGTATTTCCCCAGAATATTATGTCACATCTCAGGCGGGAATGAACATTCGCGAAGTATACACAACGAGCAGGCTGACTGAATTTGAAAGAATTCTAATAGCGTAGCATAGTGAGCTTAATTTTATGTTCAATTCATTTCAATGGACTTTCCATTTAAGGTTTGACTGAATTGAGAGACCTAAAAATTTTGTTGCCTTAACATCAGTCAATGGTACACCGTTCATTTTCAATGGAACATAGAATGGTTTATTTGAAATGGAAAAATATATTAAAACCGTTTTCTTTTCGTTTACTATTAATTTGTTATTTCGGAACCAATTTGAAACATCAGATATTGTACTATTACTTTCTTTATTGCAAAGGATGTTCGTATCATCCGCAAAGAGAACTGTTCTTCCGTTTCGAATCGTCGAGGGTATATTGTTTACGTAAAGTAGGAACAGAATAGGGCCTAAAATCGATCCTTGAGGAACTCCACGTGCAATTGGCAAAGAGTCGGAAAGGTGCGTACGTAATGTTCCATCATTCCAGTAAGGTATTTCCACTCTCTGAGATCGTTGTTTAAGGTACGAACATAACCAATACCATGGATTGCACATGAAGGTAATTTTGAAAGTAAAATGTCATGATCAATGACGTTAAAAGCTTTTGAGAGATCTAAAATAATCCAATAGGTGCCTCGTTTTGATTCAATGATGAGGCGGCATCTTTAAGAAAAAAAATATGGCTGTTTCCATTGATTTTGATTTTCTAAATCCATGTTGGCAATCTGAAAGCGCGTCGTGTTTACTGAGAAAGGTTTCCATTCGTACGTAAAAAAGTCTCTCTAAGATTTTTGAAAAAATCTGATAAAATAGAAATGGGGCGATAACTTTGAATTTCATTTTTCTTGCCTTTTTTGAATTTCATTTTTCTTGCCTTTTTTGAAGAGCGGCTTAATTTTAGCTGTTTTGAAAATATCTGGAAACGTTCCGGTGGATAAGGATGCATTAAATATGAGGGTTAACGGGTGTGTATTGGCATACGCGTAGGTCTTTAACAAATAATCCGTGAATTCATCTAAACCGGACGAATATTTATTTTTTAATTTACCGATTATTTTGAGAATTTCATAAGAAGAAGTTTCGGAAACGAACATCGTGTCTAAAATTTTGGGTGAACTGTCTGCTATTGAATTTTGTGGCTGAAGAGATCGGCAGTAGTTTAAGTACAGTTCGCCTCTCTTTGTGGCTTGGGTTTTCGGCCCTCGCGTTCACTATAAACAACCTTATGTCTATGCTCCGCATAATTACCTATTCGCTTTTATAAGAAAGCACTTTAAAGGTTAAGTTCATTCTCTAACATTAATAAAATTGAAAACTCACCTTAGTTTGTTGTTGGGTAAACTTGTTTAATCAGTTAAAGGAAACTTCTCATTTTATAACATTAACAGCCTCATCTTTTTGTTTATCACCAAAGAAACACTCGTTCAAAACCTTCATTGTGAGCACACAGAATTTAAACTGCGCAGTCGCAAATACTTTGTGATGAAAGAGCACTACAAGCTTTGCTTAGAATCGAATCCAACGAACAGTTCAGAGTGAACGAGAGTCGGACTCTAAAATAAGAATTAGGCCTCATTCACAATGCAAACGTATTTAAGTTTGCATTGTGAATGAGGCCTAATTAGTAAACGTAATGTAAATGCCTAAGTAAACGTAATGTAGCCGCTTAACCTAGATATGATCTTTCTACCATAGATTTTAGTTTTTCCTTCGACATTTCTATCGATTAGACGAATTTCTATCAATTAGTTATCGATTACCTTAACACAATCTGAAATCGACCTTCCAAGCTGCTTTCTGATTGGCGATCTGTAGAATTCCGACGTAAACTTAATATAAAAGCTTGGAGCTTGTGAACTCTTAAGCTAACGGACCTACGTCAACGTTTACGTCAAGGCATTGTGAATGGTCTCGCTTAGTAACTCATTTGTAGCTTTTGCCACTACGTTACATTTCCGTTTAAGTTTGCATTGTGAATGAGTCGAAAATAGTTTGTATACGCCATAGTGGACAGTAGTATCGATCTTCTGCGCATGCGCAGATGCACTAAAACGATGCGAAACGAACTGCGCATACGCCGAAGATCGATAGTGCTTTAACGTTTGAGGCTGCACATTACTATATTTGATTTTTTCTAACGTGGCATCTGTTTCTCCGAGATGGAATTCAGCACGATTTTTTGGTCTTTTGGCAGGACCAAGAAACCGCTAGAGTCGTTTGAACTGCAACACTGCTTGATAGATCGCGATTATGCGACATCTTTTGGCAGGACCAAGAAAGACGCAAAACGTCGTGCCGAATTCCATCTTGGAGATAATACCTACAGATGCCATATTAAAAACCCCAAGTATAAATTAAGCGAGACTATCCCACACAAAACGTTGACGTAAGCTTTGACAAAGCTTTGACCCAAAACGTAGACGTAAATCTGTAAACTTAAAGAGTTCCCCAGCACCAAGCTTTTTCCATTCCATTCCGTCGGAATTCTACCGAAGACCAATCAGAGAGCAGCATGAAAGAAGCAAACGTGGTGAATTTCAGATTGTGTTCACGCAGTTTGTGGTTCTGTCATTTCTTAACTGTTATGTACTGAAGTACTTTGCGAATGGGTTTGATGCGAGTAGTGAATTCAAAGTAAGAATTTGGGTAATTTTTCTTGTGACTTTAACTTGACGTGGCGAAAAAAATAATTACGTTCGACAAATTACTCGTGAATTTGGTACTACAATAGAATCCTTGTTTATAAAATGAAAGAAATGCGAGCACTAATACAACTCCTTACATTATATATAAAGACAAATCGACAGGAAAATCTAACAAAAAGCCAGAAACCATGGTGAAAAGATCTTTCCACCAGGCAAAGATTCTTGTTTTTACGTGTAAATTTTACTGCTAAATTTACAGCAGTACGTTAAGTTTAAGTTTGCCTTATGAATGAGGCCTTAGCCTGACACTTCATCGGATATGAAAAGAGCCTATGAACTTCTGGCCCCTGTAGTATTCGAGTTACAGTGACTCCTGAATATTTTTATAAACGTCGGCTTTTTTAAATATTCATTTTAGAAAAAATATTAATTATTATAATGGAGAAAAATATTACCTTCTGACCCTCTAATAAACGTTCGGAAAAAATTAGAATGTTCATAAACACAGTCCAAGGTCGTTAACCATAATTTGATATAATTTAACGTATTAACCCGGCAGCAACGTGTCTCTTTCTCTAACGTCAGTGCACGAACCTGGCCTCAAGACCCTTATGCATGCATTTCCCTTAATTCAATTTCCCCTTATAATTTCGATCAAAGGAGTACCAGAAAAAATGGATATTATTTTCAACAATGAGATATATTTTTAAATAATTCATTTTTTTAGTTTGTATGCAAAATAACAAAACTGAAAAATGAAACAGGGAGAAATATTATTTTCATTGTATTTGGTATGTTTAAAATATTGACAACTTTCCTTCATTGCATGATTTACAAACTAATAGTGAATGCTCCAAGCAAATAAACATTTTGCATATTTGGCACTAATATTTTGTAAAGTCGCGTAAAGTACTGAACGAAAACCGTTACACGAGTGCACGCAGGTGGTCTGTGAGACCCGTGCGTTTTGGAATGCCTCATCGCTATAAAGAATAACAATACTCACTTTCTTAAAAGAAGTGTGACTCATATCTGTGGAAGGAAAAGGTACCTGGGAGCAGTGGTCACGGGCGGCCAAATTGGAATCACAATATTAGAGTAAAGGCTTCCAGGGGCTCTCAAACCACCTGTGTGCACTGCCGGGTTAATTTTTCAAAGTATTACTAATTAGTCATCTAATCAGTCATTTCATGGCGCAGAGCGAAGACTCTCACCTTTCACCAAGGATATAAAAATTTAAATATTACACGTTTTAACATAGTTTTAAAAAATGTTTGCAGTTTCATTTGCCGAAGTCAAATTTTGATGATTAAATTTCAATATCAAAGCATGCGTTTAAAATATTACTTGTGTTATCCCAATGATTATATTGTTAGCATTTTTCATCAAACGTAATTTCAATATCCTTTGCTTGCCAAGTTTTAATGAACATTTAATGCTCTTTCTTGCTATACAATTAGCACATATGCATGGAGCTACGAGTACGGGGAGAAGGCATGACGTCACAAATTTGAAGCGACCGGTCTGCCATATTGCTGTACCCAAAACACTTGAAGTCGTCCTCGTGCTTAGGTGTGTTAGTCATAGTTTTTAACATTTAAAAGCCTTGATCAGATTAGGAAGCTTTCGTAACAGTTCGTCATGATTACCTTTGTGGTTTACAGCTATACAAATCGTTCGAGGAACACGTGAATTACTTTTCTCACGCAAGTAGTTACTTTGTATGGTTTGGAGAACATAGTAAAATTTGAAGATACTGGTTAATTTTCGTGATTTTTCTCTTCATACCAAAGAGAAGAGCACTATAGGTTTGTTGTGCGAAAAGATAACTGGCAGTCTAGTAGACACAGCAAGTTATGCTCGGTTCATTTTCAAAAAGAGCATTTCGTTAGAACTTCTTTATGATACGTACGTTTGTGGTAACTCGCCGTTTCAAAATTTTTAGCGGCTTTTCTACCGCACCTAAGAAAAGTAAATTGTTCAGGAATAATTATTCACCGAAGATGACTTCAAAAGGATAACTCACATTATTATTTGTGACATCTACAAAGAAACTCGAAATATTTGCACAATGTTGTATTATTTGCATCAGTTGTATTACTGGCTCATCTAGAAACTCTAAACTTTAGGACTCTCCTCTTTTGACTTCAGATGAAAGTACTTAAAGTTTATGTAAGAAAATGGTGAAATAAAAAGTAACGGTACAGTCAGACAATGTGCTTTTTTAATCATATAGTTAGTATGGTAATCAGACCTCGAACAGTAATTCTAAGAATATTTTGTAATAATTTGTGCATAACATGCCCTTCAGACTGTCAGCAGTGTTACATTTTTTATTTATTTGCATAACTTTTGTGGGAGATCATGTGAAAAATCTTAAAGGCAGAAGAAGCACATTAAGTAATGTAATATTCTTGACGTTTTAAGTTTGAGGTGAAAATACTTTACAGTGACCCCAAAATTTGTAATGACGCTTCTCCGTTTTAGTTATTGGGACTCTTCAATATTCCGAAGATTATTAAATTTCATTGAAAAATGGATACTACTCATTTACTATCGTGTTTGACAGACGTGTTACCAGACCAATATGGAGGACTGGCTTCGCTTGTGGAACATGGCAGAGGTTGGTAATGTCACCTCCGTGTATTCATAGCTCCATGCACGTACGACTTGATAACCCTGGTGACAGTTCATTTGGTGAGCTACGTTATCTTTTAAACAAAGTCTTGAAGATACATAAAATTTTAGTGACTCATACAGATGATGATGGTGTGTTTGATCTACACGTTCAGGCAATGCATGTAAATGACAACTTATTTTTGTTAGAGCTTCGTCCTTTTTAGTGAGTTTGTTGCAAAAAACCTGAAAAATCTACATACGTTTGCAGGTGAAACACTTGAGAATGACAGGTAAGTGTTTAGATGCGAAGTTGTTTGAACTACCATAGCCCGCTAGTACGCATACTAGCAGAACGAGCAAACATCGATGCCCCGGACCCACTCACCCATATCTTTTCATCGAGAATGAGCGCTGGAGATATGATTAGGTGCTGGTTTAATGAAACGAACGTGGATTTGAACACCCTCTGTGATAGGATGAGTTTAACAAAATGCTGAATTTCAGTGTAGTTAAATTGGAAACTGGAATATATCATATTATTATGAGCCACTTTTATAGACACACCGAATGACTGTTATGAAAAAGCCCATTTCCTTGTAGCAACGTATCAGAAAATCATTTAATTAAAATATGTCTTGTAAATTATACATATGTTGCATTATGTTCTAATTTATGTTTTTTTACGATTTTTAGATCTTATGTCATGAATGCTGATTCTGCACAATCAATGGAATTAGAAAAGCTGATAAAACAACACACATGTGTTACAAGAAATTCTCTGACACCAGAAATAGCCTTACATCTTATTACTCCTTCTTCTTCGTTATGGACATCATCAATAGAACAAATACCTTTTAAAGATCCATTTTGGGCATTTTATTGGCCCGGAGGTCAAGCTCTTACAAGGTTTGAAGTTTTACTTTTTGAATTAATCATTCATGCCGTAATTCATTCTGTGAAATAAACAAACTGCTCTTCTGTGCAATGCCATGGCAATTCGACCAGACTATATGTAAGGATATTAATCCCTCAGTACTTGTCCCGTCGTAGACGTGTGTAAAGGGGAGCCGTTGCCACGTACTTGGGTAGTAAAGAGAAAGTACTGCAATGCTGTGGCCAAAAACGCGTAGTGTGAGGCTCTGATACCGAAAGAGTGGATAAATCTTGTTCCAATATGTAGTAAATAACTTCCGCTAAAATACTTCTAGATAAAGAACTTTATAGAGGGGAAGATGCTCCGGAAATCAGACACTGTGGTGTCCACGGAAGCCACTTTCTCCGTTGCCGAAGGGGTTAGACTCAAACCTGACCTGGTAATAAAAAGCCGGGAGGGGGTCCATGTGGTCGATGTGACTGTCCGCCACGAGGATGGGTCTAACCTTCTAAAAGCAGGGGAGGAAAAAGTGGTAAAGTACCAACCGGTCATTCCCCTGGCAGCCCAACTTCATGGAGTGCCTAACGCCAGAATCCTACCTGTGGTGGTTGGAACCTCTGGGGCTATGCCACGATCAACAGTCAGTGCCCTCAAGACGTTGGGGCTCATGTCTCGGGGAGATTTACTGACTATCTCGTTAATTGCTCTCAGATGCTCTATTAAGATTTACACACAATTTGTAAATTACGATGGAGCAATTTAGCATTGCTGGCAGTAAATGCAGAAAATGAACTTCTTGGTCCCGTGGGGAAGTCTAGGGAACTCAGGGGATCCGACAATGCCTAGAATATACCTAGTTACCACGACTTTAAGTGAGAAGTGTATGCTATTTAATGTAGCATATAGAAAATTGTGTAATCAAAATTTATGTTTTATGGGTCCTTGACAGCTAAAAATTGGTTGAAGGTAAAACATAAGTCTGTAGTCAACGCTAGCCCCTAAACCGTTCAGACGATTTTCTCCAAAATAATTACTCTCCCAATGCGAATTTTCCCAACCGTCCACCCGTGACTGCACAGAAGAAACTGACACCGCATCCAGTCGCAACTAATAACAAATTTAGTATTTTAAATTATGAAACATTTTTCTCGCCTCCCTGATTCTCACAACCTTTCTCTACCATCGACAAATACATGCACAAACCAATGCAAACAGGCTAGGAAGCGCGTCAAAACCAAAACACGTAAAGCACATCCTAGCCCACTAGAAAACAAAGACATTACTACTGAGCCTAAAAAACAAGTACTTATTTAGCTGACAGCCATGTTCGTCATCTTTCCTCCATTCTCTGTAGGAAGTTACCCTCTAACTTCTCAGTCTCATCTATTTTTCAACCTAATGGGAGGTTTGCAGATGTGACTGCAGAGTTGGACACCCACACGAAGACACTGACTAATCAGGACACAGTCATTATCATAAGAATGCCATTAATTTGAGCGGTAACTTTACACCTGAACAACATGTAAGCAAATTACAATGTGCCGCCCAAAATAATAACATTGTACTCTCGATTCTACCCTTCTGGTACAACAGACCAACACTATGCAGCGAAATTAAGAACGCAAATTAACAATTAAAACTGCAACTGAGAGAAACAAATGTCACACTTTTTGAAATTAATTTCCTCTCAGCAAAAAAAACTTCACCCGGCATGGTATTCACATGAACCCTGCTGGAAAACATGCAATCGGTAACAAGCTTGAACAATACATCATCAACTCCAGTCCTACGGTCTCCTGCCAAAAATCCATCCCTTTCACCCTCCTTACGTTCTCCACCCCCACTTATTTTGAACCATCTTACCTCCTCCTCTGAGCCTACTACCGTTTCTCCCATTCCCACTACCAATTCATCTACATCTGATGCCCCAATTTCCTCACAACCTTTCACTGCTGCGACACATTACAATCTTCGACCTCGCACTCGAGGTAAAAATGGAGTTAATATATAGCAACTACAGTCAGATGTAGTAGAAGATCATCCGTGTAGGTACTTGCAAAAGATAAACATACTGCACTATAATGTTCAATCCCTCTCAAATAAAACTGCGTTTATCGAGGCAGCTCTACAGAGCGATTTAAATCAAATGGGATGTTCTTTGCTTTACAGAACATCGGTTATCTCCTAACGAACTTAGCATTTTCAATTCCAAACTTTTACCTTGCAGGCTTTTATTGTAGAGAGAGGGAATCGTATAAATATCCTACATATGGGGGTTCTTGTATGTACGTTAAAAATAATATCAATTCTATCTCCTTGACAGAATTAAATGTGTATTCCGTTGAAAAGGTTTTCGAAATTTCTGTTGTACATCTTCCGTCGCTAAAAATGAAATTACTTTGTATCTACAGACCTCCAACAAAGAGAGCTGCAGATTATATTTTGTTCTTAATAAAACACTTAATAAAGTCAGCAATTGCTCTTTTGAAACCATTGTTGTATGCGGAGATTTCAACATTGATTTTCTGGTCGAATCTTGCATGAAAGAACAATTTCTAAATTTAATTAATTCTTTCAGTTTAGATATTACAATAAATGTACTTACACGGATTACACTAAATTCAATGAAGGCAATCTATCAAATTATCATTAACAAAACTACTACTAAATAAACCATTCTATGTTCCATTGAAAATGAACGGTGTACCATTGACTGATGTTAAGGCAACAAAATTTTTAGGTCTCTCAATTCAGTCAAACCTTAAATGGAAAGTCCATTGAAATGAATTGAACATAAAATTAAGCTCACTGTGCTACGCGATTAGAATTCTTTCAAATTCAGTCAGCCTGCTCGTTGTGTATACTTCCCGAATGTTCATTCCCGCCTGAGATATGGCATAATATTCTGGGGAAATACATCTTATAGCTCCCAGACTTTTAGATTACAAAAACGAATTGTACGAATAATAACCAAATCCCACCCTTGTGATTCTTGTAAGCTTCTCTTTATTAATCTAAGAATTTTAAAATTACGTTGTGTGTTGATTTACAAATCAGTGGTTTTTGTCAAAAATGAATTGCTTAAGGGCGGGAATATATTTTCAGGAAACGCCGATGTCTATAACACTCGACGTAGTAACCATATTCATCAGGTGACAGTATCATTAAATAGCTCATTACAAAAAGTTACATACCTGTACAATACATGTACATTATTTTACAACACTTTGCCAGATGGCATGAACCGCATAAAAGTAATTGAATTTTAATTACTGAAGTAATATTTCGGTTGTACTAAAAGGAAAGCAAAAAGTTGAGATAATGTCAGAAAAATGTACTTTGTACGATGATAGATGGCAGCTGGCTAGTGAATGGAGCAAAACCTTAAAGCCAGACCACACCAAGAAAATTAGAAAACTATACTACCAGAAATTCTGTGCCATTCTGTTGCACCTCTAGTTCCTTTACTGTTGCGGTGGGATTAAAGTAAGCTGTAGTTGCCTTCTTTATAATCCCAACAAGTGACATTTCTTCAATTAATTTCGCTATCTTTTCCTTGTATGCAACTGGAATTGGATAGCTTCTTTCCTTGAATGGAGCGTACTCCGTAAGTCGGGTTCTAAACTTGTATCCGCTGATAGGTGTCTGATTTTTTTTAAAACTTGTGCATAATGAGTAATTGGTAGAGTCGGTCCTTCTGTTCAACATTTAGAAGATCAGCGTCATCTACTTTTTGTTAAATCAGGAATATTATGTCATGTTCTTCTAATGTACATAAACAAATTTCAGCAAAATTATATCTGGACATTTCCCTTGCGTCAATTCTTTTCTGTTAAAGTTGATGATCAGCCTATTATTGTTTATGAAGATTTTCAAACCTCCATGTCAAGAACCACGTTGTATTCTATCATAAAATCTATACCTATAATCATTGAATGAGATAAATCCTTAACTTCCAGACACACTTCATCATACAGAATATCTTGTATTTGCACTGTAACCAGAGCTTGCTTGGTAATTGAACTGGATTTATTTCCAATTGCTGTCGTAACAAACGTTCGATTTACAGTTAATTATCGCATCTGGACCTTTGCATTTTTTGTTTTTGATGTATTTATAACCTGAGGTTACGATTACCATTGATCCGGTATCAATTAACACTCCAATTATTATGTCATTACATTTAATTTAAATCATCGGGCATTTATAAAACAATTTATTTGTGTTGACTTGGTTCCTGCTCAATTCGTGGCACTGCATTGACTCAGTGGTGATAAGAGGATCTGCAGTCTGACGGACCATCGTTCGATGTGGGGTCAAATCTCATCAGTTTCATCAGTTTCCCTGTATGGCTGTTTCTGAATACGCTGTTTTAGGAAAAGCAACATTAAAGCCAGGCATCGAACTTTTCTTCCCATTGTTGTCGCGTTCCTTTCCTTTTTTCTTTGAGTTTGTCGCGGATTAAATTCTGAATCGCCTTGTTTTTCTGATATATCTGGATTTTTGACACTTTTCTGACCATTTTCCGCAGTTGTCGGCTGTCATTTTTCACCTCGTCCGATGCAAAGACAATTAAGAGATGCGATTATTTATTTGCTCTATTCATATGTGTCCCACTGTGGTGTCGTAACTACTTAACAAATTCTGAAAATTTTCTAAATCTTCCGGGGCAATGCTCCCGACTAGATTCTGTATTGTAAATGGAAAATTTTGCATCAATAAACAAATGATTTTCTTATCTGCCATGAGTGGTGAGCGCAATTTTAAAGCAGCTATTTTGCTCGCGGCATAGTCCTTCATGCTCCCCATTGGCGGTTTGTAGAAGGAATTCATTAATGACACCTTGTAGTGAATTTGGACTTCCTCGCTCCAGTATCGATGATATTTTTCGCGAAACTCTTGAATGTTTTTAGGAAACCAATCAAGTGTTTCCAATCAAATTGGGGCGTTTCTCTGTAGGATTTAGTGCATTAATTGGGGCTTATGTTGTTCCAGCAAACAATTGAACATAAAAAAGCTGTCTAAAGATTTCATGAACAACTATAGATGTTCGTTAGGTGCTCTCGAAAACTTAAAATTTGGTGGAATGCTTAGGTGAACCGGATGCATGGCGAAACCCGTGACGTGAGGATACTATACTAGATTGAAGATCGTTAACTTGTTCCCTCAGTACCTCATATTCCCTTGTTTTACTCTTGAGTTGATGCTTTACCTCATCTAACACCTGATTTTGAACAGGGGTCACCTTCTCTTCAAAGGTAGCAATTATCCTTTCCACCATCTTCTCCTGTAATACAATCTTCAATTTAACGCTTTCCGCCACAGATTCGACTCATATCTGTACGCCCATACATTCTTCCCGGACCTCTAGAAGCCTACTATTCTGTTCCCTTATCTCGCCCTGAAATCGCTCGCGAAATTGCTCGCCCTACATTTCAATTTTAGTTATTAGCTCGTGTTGTTCCGCTAATTTTTCCCCACGTATTCGTTTATTCTTCAATCTTCATAGATTGTTCTTCAAGTTTTAAGGTTAACGACGGATGTTATCTGTTAATTTGGGAAGATTGATCTGAAATTTTGGACGATTGTTCTGGAATTTTAGAGGATTGTTCCTCAATTTTGGCAAATAACAGTTACCCCTATTACTAACTTGAGGACCTTTTGTTCTGCTAAAATTACCTAGTAGTGCCTGCATTAAATTAAGCATTGGATAATCCCTGTTTACTCCCGGTGGAGTAAAGTCAGCTAATCCCGGGGATGCGTTGCTAATTTTCCCCTCTCGGGTAGACTCATTCGTTGCAGTGTCGACACGGTCATTAATTTGTGCCCCAACGACAAAACGTTCCCCACTGGTGCTTTCATTGCGTGATACGTAATCCTCATCAACAACTCCTGACATGTCTCTACCTTTCACAAATTTGTTTGACATATTGATTAACTAAATGTTCGCAATAATTATGTATTAAAAATTATCAAGAACAGTACCTTCCTAAAGTTCAAATACAATACACTTTCACACAAATCAATATAAACATAGGCATCACCTGAAACATGAGTGCTTGTTTAGTTTAATATCAATCAGTATATATACATATATATGTACATATATGTACATATGAACATATATATATATATATATATATATATATATATATATATATATATATATATATATATATAGTGACGTCACGGGATTAGACAACCCCATAACGCCACCATCAGCTACGAAAAGAAGCCCACGAACAGAGAGGAGTAGGGTACGCGGCGGAGCGATGGCTGGTAAACGCGCCATCTGCCCACAGCTTTTCGAACTATGACGCCCGAACTTGCGAATAATGTTTCTCCGGGAGGTCACGAAAAGAGGAGAATATTCGCCCCTCCAAAAATTTCCAAGTTTCGCATCACTTTTGTGCATCTGCGCATGCGCAGACGATCGATAGTGCAGTCCGCTAAGGCGGACACACACTCTCAAATAGTGTGGATTCGATCTCTGCCTGTTTCAGAGTTCGAACTCGACTCGCCTCGACCTCTCTCAAATATCAATTCAATGCCGTCTCTCCCTGGCTCTAAGTCTCAAGTGTCGTATCCGAACAGGCTTTTCACCGCCAAGCTTTCTCCCCTTCCCCGCCCCTTTACTCTCTTTACTCTTTGCCAATAATTATCGTTCATTCTAGCGAGACTGGCAATAAGTTTCCTTATTGGCTAGACGCAATTGAGGTCATCCCCTCATCTTTCCTTCGCGGCACTCGCCCCTTCGCTCGAAGCTGCGGTTTATCTAACTTTCCCACGGGAGCGATTGGATTCCTAAGACGTCGCTGGTTCTTTTCATTAACAGATGTACAACCCCGTTAAAGGTCTATGTACCGGCCGCTGCTACACCTCTCAGTTCAATTATCAAAATCGGTGAGAAGTGCGTCTACGCGCGTCGCCGCACTCCCGAATCATGACCTTTCTTACGCTCTCCATCTCTTAACACTAGCTCACCTCACACGTCTTTGTCTACTCATGATTGGCACGCATTGTGGCCTGCCCTCGGCTGGCAACCTGTATCCCTGGCATCGCTATAAATCTGTCTTCTCCGCGACCTACCCGCGCGTCCACTCGAGCAGTTTATTGCCCTCAGCTGTGTGGCATCCGTACCTTCGCTTCGTCACGGGTTCGGCCAAGGACAGTCTTTGTCAGTTTACCCTGTTCTCGCTCGTGCGACACAGAATATTTCTATTCACTGCTGAAATAAAGATGCAAATAATTGGCTTGTAGCTGAACTTATATGTATATTGAGCCGATGTCGAATATATGCCCCGCCCACGCGCCAAGAACCCGAGACAGCGAGTTGAAACGTTGGTTCAGGCGGTTCGCCAAGTTTAATGTGGCGCGTTGGCGACGTCACCGCCTGACACCGGCATCGGTCAACTTGAGCGGGACCCACACTGACCATTAGTTGCGCGGCGGCGATGGTGTAACGGTTAGAGTATCGGGCTGTTATACCCAAGTTTGCGGGTTCAAACCCGATCGAAGCCGTGGATTTTTAAGGGCGAAAAAATCCTTCGTACGCCTTCCTTCGGAGAGGAAGTAAAGCCGGCTGTCCCATGTTAGTATATTTACTGCATGCAAAAGATCCTCAAGCCTAAATGAAGCCTATGAGCTAAACTCAAATTGCCTGTTTCGTCGCCCAAGTAATACATTCTTTCTTCCCTAGTAGGTGAAAGGAGCGTGACGAAATTTGCGTGGTCAGGCCTCATGGCCTGAGTCTCGCCACGTAAAATAAGACTTTCATTCATTCATTAGTAAATTCGCAAAATAAGATAAGGAACTAAATCTCGCCATTTGCCCTCAGGCAAAAGCGAGGGAAACAACGGTCCGTCGAAAGACGGGAGAGGTCTCTCGAAAATTTCTGGAAGAGGATAGGCGATACCAGTCTGGTAAATTCTGTTGAAGGAGAAGTCGAACAATGCGGAGTGTTTTATGGTGTGCTATCCATCGTTTTACAAATCTCTTTTCGGCTGTTACGCCGGTTAGTAAAGGGCATGAATCCTGGCATCTGACGAGTTGGAAAAAGCCACCGTTTCATGAACAGGAAATAGGTACATGAACCACGTCGCTTCTAGTGGTCGAACAGAAGAGAATTGTGTTGCGAGCGGATGGAGGTTTCGAGAGAATGAGTACAGTCACAAAGAAAGAGTGTAACGTGAGCCATCACCAGTAGAACGAGAAATATAACATTGGGGCCATTTTGAACTAATTCGTGCTGTAAAACTCACGAGAGCACGATCCACTACTATCACTTCCCAATACACTTCAATAACTGCGATGAAAATTCAAGAACACATAGTTTCCGATCGACGCGCTTTGAAGAAAAAGACGAGTCAGAAGAAGCGAGTTGCGAGCTTGGCGAAAGAAATGGCGACACTTTCTGCGCAACCCATCCATCATTTTGCACGACAATGCACGGTCGCATACCGCGCAAGCTGTGGATTTTTTGCTCTGTTCTGTTGTTGGGAACCACTTCGTGGTATTCGCTTCAGAACTGTTACAGAGATTCGACAGGCAGTAGATCGCTCCATTCGCACCATCAACAGAACAGGCTTGCTAACGGTTTACTACGCCTTCCACATTGCTGGCAACGGGTTCTACAAAACGCTGGTGACTAGACGCAGTGAGTACAACGCTTCCGGCAGGAGTGTTGCGCCCAGGCTGCAGCTGAGACCTTGCTGATGGCCCTGGTACGCGCGGTTAACGTTTGAATCGCTTGCGTCACCTCTGTTCCGCCGAAACCATACCCTGTCCGCCGTTTTAGCGGAAAATGGACATTGGTAGTGTATTATGGTGAAAGGAAGTTCTGAAGGTAGGCGAAGACGTGGCTGACAAATCTGTCACGACGGCCGATTGACTGTCGCATTATCGTCGCATGACCCTTGCCCCGTAGTGGCATATGCTCCCCAGTGATCTTTGCCCCTCAAGTGACCTTTTACATACACCTTGCCCCCCAGTGACCCTCCTTGCCACCCAGTAACATTTATTACCCCAGACGTCGGCACCTTAGGTGCTTATCATGTGTTCTTTGGCTACGCACGGGTACCATGAATAGGGAACTCTGTGTACGCTTCAGGGGTCTGGTATCCCTGTAGCTGATGCGGTACGACATGTGGCGACCAAACAGCTTATGTTACGAAGGGGGGAAATGTGCTAGTTGTAGCAGGTAATAAGGGAGGTGAAGAGAAACAAGAGGCAATTTGTAACTTCGAGATCATTGAGATTTTAGAGACGACCTAAGCGGACATTTTGCGACAAATGAAGGAATCCTCGGAGCTTGAAGAACTGCCTCAATCAGATAAAAGGAGAGAGAGGCACGGGAGACCTTTTTTCGGAGATGAGAGACGCGGGCTTTTTGAAGGCAGAACAGTCTCAGACCGCAGTGGCCGATCAACTACAAGGAAAAGCGGAGGTAAAGACTTTGTCAAGCGAGGTACTCCTGGAGATTAAAGATCTGGACAAAGTCACGAAGGGCAAAGAAATTGTTGAGGCCTTTGACAGACAGCTGGAGGGAGCCAAGAGTAGGAAAGTAATAGTTAAGTATATTCTTGCCGCCTACGGTGGCACTCAAACGGTCGTGATTGCACTACCAGCAGAACTAGCCAGGAAAGCGGTTCGAATGAACAAAATTGGGATTGTCTGGGTTAGGTGTCGCATTCGGGAGAAGATAGTTGTTACCGGGTGTTACAGGTGATGGGATTTTGGGCACCTAGCGCGAAACTGTATAGGGCCTGACAGGTCCAAGAATTATCATCGATGCGATGGAGGGAATTTTGTTGAGACCTTCAATAAGCCCCCTAATTGTTGCCTGTGTCAAGGGATAGACAGTGAGACGTGTGCAACTGGTAGCTTTAAGTGCCCCTATTATCAAAAGGCTTTAAGAAGACGGAACGGAGTTGGAAGAATGTGAATGAGGGTCCCTCAGCTCAACCGTAATCATTCGAGGCGGCGTAAGACCTTCTCAGCCAGACGGTGCGTGAGCTGAAGATAGACGTCATGATCCTGTGCAATACCGGAATATAACTGGTCGCCAATGGGTTTCGGACTCGTCTAATCGAGCTGCGGTGTGGAAGTCCCAGATGATGGATTCACTTGGATCAAATCAGGGAGAAGTGTAGGTTAAGTTCTGAAATGGATAGGAGGAGAGCAACATGGTATCATAGGACGTTCGATGGCGATTCTTTCGCTACCATGATGGAGGGCAACGTTATGCTGGTCGGAAATAATAAACCAGGTCTTGACGCTTGTGATGCATCAATGACGAAAAGCCGCAGGGAAGAACGCTGTACTCCAGTGTACTACTTGATTGACGAGATCGCGGAACTTCGCAGAGAATGCCACGGCTCTCGAAGGTTGGCGCAACGCGAGTGGGATCACATAAATTATGACACTCAAAGAGAATCACGTGGCCGCCAGAAGGGCTTTCACAAAAATTATTAGGATCAGCAAGGATCGTTGCTGGAAAGAACTAAGCAACGAGGTGGATGGTGCCCCTGGGGTAGTCCGTATAAGGTGGTAACGGTCAGGCTCAAGGCTCTGTCCAGGCCACCCCCGATTTGCCCAGACTTCTTGAAGAAGAGTTGCTACGTTGTTTCATCATCAGATGGGTGTGTTGCCGCCTATGGATCCGCTTGAAGATCATGAGGTTCCGACGATTTCATTAGACGAACTGTCAAAGGCTTGCGATAAGGTTCAAGATTGCAAATCTCCCGGCTTGGATAGGATGCCGAATGTTGCTATTAAGACTCGGCCAGACCTATTCTTAGAGGCATACAATGCGTTCGACAGGGGAATTTTCCCCGTCGTTGGAAGCAACAACGGCTGGTCCTTCTTCCGAAGGGCGATAAGCCACCTAGCGACCCGTCAGCATATCGGTCTATGTGTTTACTACATACTGCAGGCAAGGTGTTAGAGCGGATCATCTGCAAACGGATTGAAGCCTACACGGAGAGACCACAGGTACTGTCTGATAACCAGTGTGGGTTCAGGAAGGCGGTATCCACAGTGGACGCAATTAGGGTCGTCATCGGCATCGCACGCAAGGCTACCGAGACCAAACGATGGAGAAGAGGCACGAAGTATTGCGCTGTTACCCTCGACGCCAGGAACGCATTTAATACGGCAAATTGGAGTTCCATACTGGCTGCGTTAAAAAACTGGGAGTTCCTAATTACATAATGAAAATATTCAAAAGCTACTTTGAGGATAGGACTTTACTATGCGAAACTGAGACCGGACAAAGAAACCTATAGTACCTCGGGTGGCGTTCCGCAAGGCTCGGTACTTGGCCCGCTGTTGTGGTATATTATGTACGACTCCGTTTTGAAGCTCCAGCTGCCAGAAGGCGCTGGAGCTATTCGATTTGCTGATGATGTGATGGTACTGGCTGGCAAATATACTGAAGAGGCCACACAGGTTGTGGCTACGATCCGGCGGTGCTCCAAATGGCCGAGCATAAAACGGTGTCTTAGTGTCAAACAGAAAAGTGAAAGAAGTTATTACTCTCAATTTAAGGGGTAGTAAAATAGCCCCCCAGCAGTCTCGAAGATACTTAGGAGTCCAGATTGACGCGAGACTGCATTTCGACGAGCACTTGCGTATAGCCATCGATAAAGCGTCTCGTAAGGCCTCCGCTTTGCAACGAATTATGCCTAAGGGGTCCAAGGCAAAGTAGTCAGAGGCTACTGTCTAGCGCAGTTAACTCTATGCTACTCTACGCAGTCCCCATTTGGGCTGATGCCTTTAGGATACGCCCGCGGTGCGAAGTCAGTGTATCAAAGCTGCCTTGAGGGTGATCCGGGCGTTTTGCACGGTTTCATATGACGCTGTGTGTGATAGCCGACATGCCCCCTTTAGTTCTCATTACACAAGAAAGGGCTAGGCTGAACAGATGTAAGCGAGAGGGAGCTACAAATAGTGTCATCACGAAAGAAGAGAGGGACGTGAGAATGGCTCAGTGGCAACGGCGATGGATTCTATAATCCACTGGTAGATGGACATTTCGTTTTATTCCTGACATAAACTGGACCCAAAGGAATCACGGAGATGTAGATTATTTGACCCAGTTGATAACGGGGCACGAATGCTACCTTTCAAACCATCTCCGTTTCCGGTTGGACGATAACTCATGCCCAACCTGTGATCCTTTGGTTTAAGTTGTGCAGCACATGTTCTTTCACTGTCCACGCTTGGTTGAAGAGAGGGAAGAACACCACCTCACCCTGCAGGTAGTGACTCCTAATACCATCGTCACTAGGACGCTGATGTCTCAAGAGAATTGGAGTGTGCGGTAGCCACCTGTGCCGCAAAAGTTTTAAAAAAGCTTCGGGTTGAAGAACGATTTCAAAGGAGTATTCCTTGAGACCAGTTGGCATAGAGCGAGAAACCGATCAGCCCTTCCCGTGATGCATTGCCTGACGGCGGTTCCGCGAGAAGGGAATCGGAAGAATGGAAGGGGTTTGGGTTAATAGTAGGTAGGCACAGGCTAGCTGTGAATCCTACACGCCGCGGAGTGCGGGCTCAGCAGTGTCTTTGGAAGATTTTCCCCTGCCCTCGTAAACCCACGCTCGCGCACGCACACACGGCGAAATGTCCGCGATGGCCCCTTAACCGTTCAGACAATTTTCTCCAAAATTGATACTCCTCGATCGTTCTGAACTTGAAACTGATATTTTGATTTTTGGGGATAGTCCTACTTTACATGAAGCCTCAGCATTTTAAATTGTTTCACCAAAATGGCTTAATCTTTTAAAATTTAATTTTGTCTTCGGATACCGTAGAGGATGCTTTAATAGTAACGTAAGTCTCTTTTTTCGTTGAAATCCCCCGTTTTTTTGAAAATTGAATAATTTAAAAATTGTTTCGGCAACTCCTATATTGAAGATAGAGATCGTTTCTTAATGACATCAGTTGTTCACATACATATCTTCAAATAAGTTCATGAACACCAATTTTTCGAAAATATTAGTAGTTTTCGCGTAATTTTGCGTGAACTTTGAGCATTTTTAAAACTATTATTTTCTCAGAAAACGGCTCCAATTTTTTCTTTAAATTACCTGTCTTCGTATGTATCAAAGAACGGTTAAAAAAACGAGTGCTTGTTCTATTTCCGGGAATTCTATTTTCGCATTTGAATTGATCTCATTCTCATTGAAGGTTGTTTAAATTCAGATTTTTTTAAAACATTTCATTGCATCAACATTTATTTAGACATGGGGAAGATTTCCCTCTGATAATAAATTATAAAGAGAGATTGTATAGAGCCCACACAAATTTGACAATTCCTGTAAAAAAAACAACTTCATATACTATCTCTGTATAACTTTATTATAGGTTCGTGCTTGATAATCCTGATCTTGTACATGATCAAAGAGTTTTAGATGTTGGAAGTGGATGCGGTGCTACTGCTATTGCTGCAGCCATGTCAAATGCATATACCGTCACTGCCAATGATATAGATCCAGGTACACCAGATACTTATATTTTATTTAGCTTTAACTTTAAAATGATCTCCAATTAACAATATATCTATGGCATAAAATAAGTCATAAGAAGGACAAACTTATTTGTTGTGCTTTTGAAAATTATTGCACTCATATATAATAATTATCAATAATGTTTACTTTGAATGCCCTATGTCTCTGCATTTATTATTGAAATTTACTCTCATTTTTCCAGTAGCTGGACGTGCTATCTTGCTGAACTGTGATCTGAACAATGTCAGTATCTCTGTTAATACAAATAACATTATAGGAACTCCTGATGATCTTGCAGATTGCATTTTAGTAGGAGACATGTTATATGATGAAGAATTCGCCACCATTCTTTTCAACTGGCTCCACATGCTCAGAAAAAAAGGGAAACAAATATTGGTTGGTGATCCTGGTAGACTGCCTTTTATCAAATATAAAAATAAATTTCAATGTTTGATTGAGTATCCATTGAGAGATGATGACTACACTCCAGGTTTCTCCCATGTTTCCATTTGGAAAATGAAGTAACCAGTGAATGAAAATGAAGAGACATGATTTATCACACACATACCCAAATAAATAATAAAATAATTAATTATCCAGTGTATTAAAATTGAGTAAATCAAAAACACAATTACATCTAATCTGTCACATTTCAATCTTCTGTATGGAATTTTCATCAGATGGAAGATGTGAGTAGATATCTATAAAAATAAACATTACATAAAAACAGCTAGTAAAAAATGTGTCATAAGAATTTACTGTAAACAAATGGGGTACTATCTGCCATGAGAATGAAGCCTAAAAATTTAACAAATTGTAAAAATAATTTTTTTAAATCTTGGAATATCAAAACAAAAACCTACAAATAATACACAATAATATTTCATTGTATGTTGGTTGATCAATGAAAGATTATTATGTACATCAAACATAAGTAAACAAGTTCTCTGATAATGAATGGTATTTGTATATTATTCACCTCTCTTATGGACAACAATCTGATTTTAAACTGAATTCCCTTGATACTGAAATTATTAACTACAATAGTTAACTATTAACAAACTTGTGTAGGAAACAAACTTATTCTGATTTTAGAATTTTAAATTATTTGGTGTCACTCAGTACAATGGAAAGAAAGACATTACAAATGTAATTATAAATGCAATCAAACCTCAAAAAGATGTAAGCAGTGATCATGTGCGATAGTAGCAGCGAAAACGTCCCACTGGGTTAATTTTGCTCTTATAGATGTTACAACACTGGTCTATAGCCTAATGTGCTGTAGCTTTACTATTAATGCTGCTCCAACATAAACATACCCTTAAGCACTTCCACTTAGTACTCACCTTGCCCATAAGAAACATCCACTTTTTATTCAAATGAAGGAAATAACAAAATTAAGTTTTTTTAAATTCAAATGTTCTTGTAGTTTGTTTTCGGAAGGGAACGTTTGGAAACTGTCAATATGCTATTTAAAGATATTATAATTATTATTTTATCTCATTGCTTGTAAAAGATGTTTACTTTCATGTTTGAACCTTCATATTATACTGAATATAAAATTGTTCCTACTGTAGATAAAGTAGCTAATTATTACATTCAATCTAATAAAGTGTATGGTTGAATTGGTTACTATTTCTCTAAATTAATAAGGACATTAAGATAGAAAATTTTTCAAATGTTCAAAAGGCAATCGAAAAAAATGTATATTACACGAGGGTAAATGACCATTCTGTGCTTGTTAGTAATTATACTCGCACTATCATGCTCATGAATAATCAACTAACTTACACCTGGCTTCTTTTAATCAACTCTTCGACAACCAACTATTATTTGTAATATCCAAATCTTTTGTTAATAAAAACCTAGCTCAATTTAAAAATATTTTTTGTAAAAACAAGTATAAGGGTCCTAACAAACAAATGGAAATGGAACAATACACACTCATCTTTTGTTATGATTACGTAACACTAATTATTATACTGCAAGTTATAATATTACAAAAAAACCTTTCTCTGTCTCTTACAAAACTGTTTTCATCAAAGTGCTTGAATGACAGCACATATTCGAATCTTCAGCTTTTCATTTGGTGAAGTGAAGTTTTTAGATGACTGAATAATTAGTAAGATATGTGTTGCAATGTAATATTTTTTAACTCTTATAATTACAATGAAAAGTATGTGTTGCTCTTCTATTAGTTTTATTACCCTAGTCCTATGGTTTAATCTGCAGGATTCTACAATACTACTATATATACAAAGAAGTAACATTGACTGGGATCTGATGTATCTTTGACAGTTTGCAATTTTCCTCTATTTCATTCATAAGTTCTGAAACGAGTGTAATTAGGAATTTCAAAAGACTTCTACATTTATGACAATGATTATGGAAAACTCGGTTATCTTTTGATATTAAAATCCTGAGTTTTTTTTCTCTCAACACTATAATCCAATGGTTTCAACATGAAATTTATTTACAATATTTTTTCTTAACCACAAATTGCATTTCTTTATGCAATAAGTAAATTTTTATTTAAAACTTGAAGAGAAAAGAAAAAATTGTAGTGTGTGTGTGTGCATGTGTGTATATGAGAGAAAATTGAAACTGAAATAGAATTAAAGAAACAAGTTATATAGAACACTAAACACCAGTTGAAGAGAGCAGGATAACTAACATACAAAGTAAGGGAAAAGAAATTATAACACAAGAATTAAACAATTTTGTTTACTCACTTGAGTTACAATGCATGAAACAGAGTTACTTGCTTCTAATTTTTTATTAATTAAACTTATAAAAATATGACACAATAATTACTAGAAATATCCTGATTCTTCACTTTTTATAAAAGAAAAGTCATTGTCATATTAGCTGCTCTTTTTAATGTACTTCTTCAAATTGAATTGATACCTGTTACAGAGAGAACTTCCCAGAATTTTTCAGAAAAAATGTCGAAGTGTTTTTTATTATCTAAGTCTTCAGATCCTTAACAACCAGAATTACAAATGCAGCTCTTGCATCATTTTTAAATATCAAAACATCAGATAAGGCAAAATACATTACTAAGTTCCAAAATAGGAATAAAATTGATATAAATACTGCAAAAAATTAAATATAAACAACATAATAAAACACATACTTCAATAGCTTGCAGACCACCCAATTAAAATGTCTTGGGTACAAAAAAATTAATCCTAAGAAATAAATAATTTTTTAATGATAGAGAAGTACAATATGTACTTTTAAAATGAAAAACAAAAAGTCTTATAATGAATGCTCTTGCTAGTCATTATAGAATTTCTTACTTGCTATTATACATGAATACAGAACCCATGGAACACCTAGACTTCACAGTGGATTAAATATAACAAAACTTTCATCTCAGGATATTACAATAAAAATCTTGCTACAATGAATAACACAATTCCGATGTTTTATCACAGCTGGAAACTGATCTTATTCAATCAACACAATTACAATTTAGAAACCAAGCTCCTGAAATATTCAAGAACTTTTGACTATGTGGTTGGTACAGATCAGAAAAATCCTTCAGTTTATAGATTAACTCTATGAACTTGGTTAGGAACCATTCAGTCATTAGCAACAACTCAGAACGTGGTCATAAAATTATCAAAGGGGAATATGAGTATCAACAAGATCATACACCATGAAATTTTGTAACTATCACTAATATTTCACAGGCATTATGTGCAACTGTAATCATAAATATGTATCATACTATAAAAATATACAATTGGTACAGTGAACACAGGAGTCCTTCTGCAGAAGAGAACAGAGTTCCATTACTCAATTTGGGTAAGAGCAGTCGGGCAAATATTTTTCAAACTGAACAGCTTGAAAAGTGTATCATGGACGGTATTTAGAAATTTAATGTTTTAAGGAATAAATGACTTAGCAATTAAAGCTATTTTCAACAATAAGGCAATAGTAATCACAAATTAATGAAAGGGATTTACATATTACATTTCATTACAATGCACTTCTCTTCATTCACAACACAAATTCTAACAAACTTTTGTGACAACAAAGCACACGAATGAATTTTAATAAATTTGATGCAAACATAAAAGCAAAGAATACCTTTGAGTATTCTTTCCTGAAATCCTTATTATTTCTGAAGAAATTCTTATAATCCTTTTTCTAAATATACACACCAAATCACTAAAAAATTTACTTCATGAATCAATTTAAAAACTAATGATGCAATTCTTGGATCTTTCACATACATTTTTTTATGGTTTTCTGAAAACTCAAACCTCAAGAAAGCACAAAAGAAGTACATATCAAATTGCAATTTTCACTGTTTCTTGAAGTGAATGTTAGGGCTTCAATAACACAAAATTGACATTCAAACTAGTAGATACGGTATCAATTTTTTAATATATTTGAAGCAGAAATTGCTGATCTTATTTGCATGCGTTATCTTTTAAATAAATTGGTAATATAATCTACTATAATTTCATGTCTTAACACAAACTACCTCAAATACCAAGAAATTTTCAAAATAAAGCTTCTAATGAATAAATTACACAATTTTTTTCTAAGCCAATAACTTTATTTATAAAACCACTTTAATGGTTCACTTACCATTACAATCAGTCTGCCTCAAATTAGAATTAAATCACTTTGTTTTTTCAGTAAGGATCACAATTATTTGCCAACTGCTCTTGCTCACTCCTCTTCTTTAGTGCAAAACACGATCATTCACCACTTCAAGAATGCTTTTTTAATACTTTTCTCATACCTGAATATGACCAAATGAAATGCCACTAATATTATTCATGTGGAGAATATTTACATTTCCCCTGTTCTCACTAAATGTCGCTTTCTATTGTTAATATTAATGTGTGAAAAATAACAAAATGAATATTATGAACCAACATCATGGTTAAACAACTGAATATAAATAAACTACAGATAAATATATTATTACAAAACTAACTTATACATTTAATTTTCTTGACCCATGATTTTTTTTCTCTTTTTTTTTACAGTAACAATTTGAACTTCCTTTGATTACTAGATTTAGTAACAGTTATTACATTTAAAAATTAGAACAAAAGTATATAAGCTGGATGAATTTCAGGGGTTCTTTCCCAACAAATCTGCATCTCTCTGCCAAATCAATGTCCAGATTATGCAGTTAAAACATTTTAGCAAAGTTTAGCTACTTTTTAGGGCTTGAATTTCAGGGATTCTTTCCCAACAAATCTGCATATATCTGCCAAATCAATATCCAGACTATGTAGTTAAAAAATGTTTTATCAAAGTTGCTACTCTTTGAACAAAAACCATGAAAATTTTTTTACTGCAAAACACCAAAATACTAGATGAGAAAATTAATTTTCTTTGTCAAATAACAATTGGCAGATTTTGTTCCATCATAAATATCATACTTCAATTACAAAAGTTTTTACACAACTTTTATATTACATCCATGTAAGAAATTTTTTCAGTACTATACTGATACTGAATTCACTTAGTATTATCAAATGCTTTTACTACAGATTTTCTTAGTTTTAACATGCAAGGTTAAACTGAGCTTTTCACACTATACTTCTGCTCCACATTAAATTTTCTACACAAACAACTACTGTAATTCTTTCTTTAAAACAGTATTTTGGG
This sequence comes from Teleogryllus occipitalis, assembly GCA_011170035.1. Lineage (NCBI taxonomy): Eukaryota > Metazoa > Arthropoda > Insecta > Orthoptera > Gryllidae > Teleogryllus > Teleogryllus occipitalis. The sequence goes on along the minus strand of BLKR01001458.1, from coordinate 103,551 downwards.
AAATGCATGATTAAATGCAAATTTTTCATGCACCATGGTCCCCAGGAAGTAATTTGTGCACAATATAAAGTGGAATACATACTTCAAAACATATAAAAGTTGTGTGCTAAAACTTTTCTAATGTTCAAACTAGGCACATCAAAAATGTAATTACTCCTTTCTTTGGCAGAAAAAGTATAAATGATATAAAAGTTTAATGGAGTAACATAGTACAAGAAATCAAACTTACAAAAAACATACACATAATTAACTAATATACAATAATTACAAATAATTATTATAAGAATAAATCACCATTTTTCTTTCACATTTGGCAATCATGACCATAATTCACTGGTAATGTTTAAATTTACATACAAACTAAAGCAGAAAGACAAACACACACTGTCTTATAAGTAGTGTAAAATCAACAATTATATAAAACCATAAATTTTGAGAAAGTCAGCTTTCCCTCACTGATAATATCTCATGAAAAAGTAGTATCTTATAGTACACAGGAAAGAAGAATGTACTCAATTCAAGAACACATCTTCAAATTTGTATGAAATAAGACACATGCATTTACCAATGAGTTATCAGTTGAGTATTTAGCTGACTCGTTGACCAGAACACTGACACCAGAAATGACCTATCATGAAACTGGAAACTCTCATTTCATTGAGAGAATCTTCAGTGAAGTCCAAATTTCTTGTAGCACCAGAGATTCCATAAAAGGCAAATAAAGTGACTCAAATGTCAATTTTTACAAACATGAAATGTGTATAATTTTTTAAAATGAACTGAAGTATTTTCCCCGAAGTTCAGCAAAAGGACCTTGCTTAGTACTCAGCTTGAGACAAAAATGTTAAGAGGTGCAAATACTCCACACAGTCAAAAAAATTTCATGTTATATGGCCTTTTCACTTGTACATAACCATGTTCTAAGGCAAATATTTCAGCTCAAATGGGCCCTAAATAGTATATACACCAGTGATTCGAAAGATAGTGTTGCCAATGAGAGGCAGGTTGTTTGTCTGCTCTCTGCATGCAATAAACATTATGACAACCGTTTTTGCCTTCTACAGATATCTTAAACAATTTATTTTTTGATATTATATATAATACTATAACTTGTGAAAACATTTCAGCCTTCAGAAACACCACAATTATTATTAAAACACATCCCAGAAATAGTCTTTCTTATCACATTTGTTTAAGACCCATTTGAAGCCAAGGCCATTCATGAATATACAAAGGATCATGCTAAATACCCATAAACTCTTCTAAAATGCACCTCTTGAGAAGGCTTCTATTACACGTGGTACCTGTTCATCAAAACCAGCTATATCCAACATACCAGGGTCGTCTTCAGAGGCAATGCTGAATTTTGGACTTGTAAGTCCACATACCACAAACCTGTGAAGTAAGTGAAAAGTAAGTGATGCATTCAGTAGTAAATAAAAACAAACAAAAAACACTTAAAATCCTGAACATACTTAGTGTTTGGCATATTAAGGCTCTCTCGATACTTCTTTAACTCTTCAGCTGCCTTCAAGCGACCTGCTCTAACTTGAGAATCAGTGATGCAAATGAACACATCTATTTCTTTCTTGTTCTCGGTTGCCCAAGAGAATGGCGAACCAAAATCAACAGATGTAGTGGGCACCTGAACATAGAAATATCACGTTAAAACATTTCGGAGACAAGTTCTCTATTGTAGGGTAGCCATTTCTGTATTCACACTACAGGAATAAAAGAAATAAATTAATATATTTTAAATAAATGTCTCAACATAAATATTAATAAATGTCCTATTGTAGTATCATAAGATGAATAGCCCTTGTTAGTTTTCAAAGAAATTGTAAAATTCTATCAAGAGCTGATTAGAGGTCAGATTATCAGCCATTCAATCCTTTTTTTGAACATGGCCTTTTCCCTGCCAACATAAGTTGTTTGTAAAAGGAGAAGGAACGGTGTGTACTACCCAATGACATACCTGCCTGGACTGGAGGAGATGGATGGGAAAGGAGGATCATGTGTGGTCCATGGTCCACATGTGTTGAGTTGGCGAGTTTTACTCCAGGATTCATCTGGAAGTATTCAAGAAATCTACCAACCAGAGCACTCAACCTACAAATGATGATTCTGGCAGAGGACATAAACTTCCTGATATTTAGTACATGAAGCAAATTTTCAAGAAATCCATGTGAGAGAATCTATTGTGGTATTGATGTCAACACATGTTTTGGAAGTTCTATCGCCACATTTGTTAACTAGTTCCCCAACAAGCACGACTTTTTTCAAAATGGGCATGGCTAATTTCAATATAGAAAATAGACATCATTAATGCCAACATTACAAGTAACTATAATATAGGTGAAATATTTTTAACAGCATTTTTTTGTTTGATTTTTGCTCTCAGAGAATCCCCCCAGTGAATTTTGGGTTAGGAGAGGAATAGATGGAGCAAGTTTGTGATGTCCTTAAGGTTTGAGAGATTGTTATTGTGTTTCTTAGGGCAATTTGATGGAGAGAAAAGAAAAGACCACTTGAAATGAAAGAAAAAGAACTGACACTGCATCTTGTCTTTAAGAAATATAAATATTTATCTTTTTATTAATTATTAATGAGGTTGTTTAATTTCTCTACAGCTCCATCAGTTTTGATGGGTCAGTCTTATTACAGTCTCAGGAAACTCAGAAGTCTCAAAAAATTTGTTACACTACAATCTGCAATAGATGTAGTGTAGCAATACCAATGAAAACCACCATTATTTACAAATGCTAAAATAAATAACTTAACAATCTATTATTTACATTTTATCCACTAAAACAACTGCTAAAAATATACAAACATATTTTTAATATATGTTGTATATAAATTCTAAACCTTGTAAATGTTCTGTAAGAACGACTTTCTGTAATGTGTGTGGAATATGCAGTGAGAATAAAATTACATTTGGCTTCACTCAGCTCAAGAATAGCACGCAACAATTACATGAAGATAGCAATGGATTCAAGAGATCCAAAAAATAAGAAAAACCTGAATACTAGTTATTTAAAATAGCGATCCACTAAACACCACCAATAGAGACAATTATCACCAAAAACATAAAATTAAAAAAAAGCTTGTGTAGAACTGCCAACCTTCCAAAAAAACCCTGACCTTTCTTTTTGACATTTATATGCCTGCAGATTTAATTTTTGGGATTATAGCCTGTAGTATAGATTGTGAGAATTCTGATGCAGTGTTGTTGATGTAATTACACGAAATAAAAGTAGTATCTTCAACTTAATATGTTTATTTACATAAATAAACATTAAGTTGATGGAGATGACTTCTTTTATTTCATCATGTAGTATAGAGGTCAAGCTTAACCACATTGAAGCTTTCATATATATTTTTATCAGGATATTGCGTTCTTTCTTATAACTGTTGTTTTCCCAGCTCTTTTAATAGTGTCATAATCCGACTAATAGTAAATTTGGGTGTGACATATTGAGGCTGAGAGTCAATTTGATTCACTCTGAGCTGCGATATACCACATTATCTTTATGTTCTTCTGGAAAGATGGACCAAAACATCCTTGCATTACAACTGGTGAAAATTCAAAATTGTCTTAAAACCTTACAAATAATGTACATTCTAATGTTATTCTGACAGTTTCAGAATTATTGTCATCACATAAAAGAATATTTACTTATCATTCAATAACAACAAAAGTCAATATATCCATCTCGTAATGCTACTTAGTTTCAAGATGTAATTTCTCAGCAATGATCAATATCAAACTAAATGTGAAACCAGATTCTTCATTCAACATACTTCATTCACGTACACAGCACATACTATCGCAACAATGCATTGACTATAGAAATTAATCGTTTCGGTAATCAGTGTCATCGTCCTTCCAGAGGGATGCGAGTACAATCTTATCTCAAAAAATCAGCCGAAAGATTCCACTTTTCTATGCAAAATCTTTCATGTTTTACACATTTCAATTAAAACCTGCTGGTCTGTAAAACGACAGAAATGTAAAAAAATATTCTTTCTGATTAAACTCAGTATCTTATTGACTATTCCATGCATGTACTAATGGTAAGAAAGAATTAAAATTTAGAAATTGACACTTCACTCAGTTTCAGTTGTCTGCCAGCAAATAAATTATCAAATTTTCCTGTCACAGTAATTCACGCTCTGTGCACCTGTTTTACTTTCACTATTCTTGTAAGTTTACTCTGTAAAGATGTTCATTCAGTGAAAACAAATGTTGCAAAATGATGTACCACATCATGTCAAACATGCAGATTCTACATAGTTCTTACTTGTTTATATACTCAGAGACCCTCTAAGACCAATGAATTAATTATAACTATCAAACATTATGACAACTACTTATACTGTGACAACCATACCCCTCCCTCCAGAACATACACAAATGAAGAAAGTAATACTTATTCAGAGCAACAAGTCAATGCAATTATCATACATCAGGACTAGGGGGCAGATTTTAATGAAATGTCATTTTTCTTTTTGCTTTAGAACAATGCCTTTTATTACAGACATTCATTTTATGTTATGACAAAAGGAAATGACCCATTTTTAGAGGGCTTTTTTTGCATTTTACTTCGATTTCACCTAATAAGTCATTTTTCGCTATTTTACAGAAGATTTTGTGGGTTTCATCGATTTTAATATCATTTTAATGGTACTTATTTCAAATAATATTTACAGAAATATTATTATACAAAAAAATTTGTTGAACATTTAATGTTCTTCACAGAATTCCTGAGTAGCCCATTAACCCCGAGTAGCTGAGTCCTGAGCAGCTCTCCACAGAATTCCTGAGCAATTTTTTCGCTCAGAAATTGTAATGTCAGTCATTGTGAATATGTAATCTAAGGTTTCTGCGACACCTATCAGCACCATTGTCAATTTGGCGAATTTCACGATAACTAAAGAGATTTTCTGGTCTAGTCCAAACCAAAAGTTGGCAGCTGGGTTCACTTCAATGAATAGAAGATGCCTCGACTACATCAGTAACCTACTAAAAAGCTCGAGTTGTTCATCCGACATGATTTTGATCAAATTTTTTACGTCATTTTTCTTTGCTTTAAGGGCACTTTAAAAACATTTTAAGAGCATTTTATTGATAATTTTTGGTGAGGTTTCAGGTCATCAAAATCCGCCCCCAATGCCCCTCATGACTAAGGACCGGATTTTTAGGTGATGCACCTACAGACAAAGCGCATTTGGAGCTTTCATTTTTTATTTCTAAAATGTTATATAACTCAAAAGAAATAATCTCAGAAACTTGCTGTGCACCTAAATAATCCCACTGCACCTAAATAGACCTACTGCCCCTATTTCCCAAGCTTTGCACACAAACATTTATTTTGAATGTACACATTACATGGAAATATGTTGTTCAGTTAAATCAACCAATGTGCAAATTGTGCACTTTGCTAAAATAACCTGCCTCTATATTTTACGTCAGGAGAAGAAGAGCGACGATAGTATATACCTTTACCATTTTCCCTCAACAGTTCACGTGAATTCTTCATTTTATGGTATAAAACCATGTCATACATTTGTACCTAAATACACATTAATTTTTTTTTGCACCTAAACATGCACCTATTTTTACTTTCTCATATACATATGTATATACAGAGTAATATACATAGTATAGAGAAAGTTATGTAATGCTGCGGAAAATCGATTTCAAGATTTTAACAAAAATACAAGTTTTGGGGTCCCCTGATATTAAAAAAGTGTTTTTTTTGTTGTTTTCTTCTTCTTTCTTTTCCTTCCAAAACGAACGAACGTTCCGTCCGTCCGTGAACACTGCTAGCGCCTAATCCATGTGAACAATCTTTCCCAAACTGAAGAAAGTCCTGTCGATCTAGCTCTAGTTGAAGCTTTGAGGTTTTGAAAAAGATTCTTTAATATTTCAGAGTACTTTATATAAAGACCCCCCCCGACGTTTTCAAAATTTTCTCAAAAAGACTCCAAATTTTTTCTTTAAAGTTCTTGTAAGAAGAGAGTAAAATATACCTATAAAGGTGGCATAGTTCCAATTTCCACAGTTAACTCTGAAGTTTTGAAAATTGCAAAAGTTTGAATTTTTTCCGGCATCTTCCTACAACTACAAAATTGAAGACCTAGATTTTTCCTTGAAATGATATTTGTTGTGCATAAATAGTTCTTTCAATTAGGTCATGTCAATTTTTGGGGAAATTTTAGTAATTTTCGTGCAATAGTGCATGCAACATTTGCAATTTTAAAAAAATAACAAAAACAAGTTTTTCTCAATAACAGCTCCAAATTTTTTCTTTAAATTTTTTGAAGGTTAGTGCCAGAGAAACACTATGCCATGACATAAACGTCATATTGCTGTATTCATTTATTTTTTCAAAAACTTCAAAAATGAAATTTTTTTGACTTGTCTCTCACGTGTGTAAAATTTACATTCAAGGCAATTTCTTTACATTATTATATTTATGAGCATGTGTGCTTCAAATAATGTCATATAAAGTTTCTCAAAAACTCAACAGTTTTCTGTAAAAATCAGCACAAAATTCTGCCTTTTCAGAAATGCTCAAACACCATTTTCTCACAAATGGCTCCAAATTTTTCCAATAGACAGTGCTAATTGCATTGTTTATTATGATGAAAAGTTCATTTTCGTGTATTCTTTAGTTTTTTCAAAAATTACACAAATTAAAACAAAATTACACAATTACACATATACAAACAAAATTACACAAATGTATGGCCATTTCCATCGATTTGTATGCATTATTATATTTGTGAGTGAATGTGCTTCAAATGACTTTAAATGAACTTTTTTGAGAACTCAATTGATTCTAGTGAAAAAGAGCTGAATTTTCACCTGTACAGTAATGCTTAATCACCATTTTCTCAAAAACGACAACGAATTTTCCAATGAAAACTTATAATTAAGACGAGTTATTACTCTTCTCTAATATTCTTGAAGAACTGATTCAGTTGTACTACTAAGAAAGCAAGGAAATGAGAAAAATTTGGTACGAGAAAGTCTGTGCCATTCTGTAGCACCTCTAGTTATTATTTTTGGCACCTAAATGATCAAACGATTGCACTTAAGAGTCCGGCCTCTTATGATGACAAATTACGATCCTTTTGGGATAAGAATCCAATATTGTGGTTTTGTGCATGCACATGCTGGATACATACTACTAGTTTGCACTTCAAAAGTATTAACTACGGCACAATAATATACTTGCAAATATAAATAAAAATACTGTGAAAGAAGTAGAAGACATCATTGGACGCCCTTCTAACGGCAAAATGAAAAATTTAAAACAGAACTCTTAAACATCTAACAATATCCCCAGAAATGAGAATACACAAGAAGCTCGAAGGTCATAGAGCCTGTCAATTCTTACGTTGTCTTTGATACTTAACAGCATATCTGAACTTTCATGACAATTACTTGAAGATGAATTGGTTACAATGCTTACCAAATTACATACACATATTATTACAATGCCAGACACAGATGGATTTAATTCAGTCAGCTGACTTTGCCAACAAGATCACTCCATGCCCAATTGACTGTCATTACTACACAACTTGAGAACCTCAAGAAATTTCAATTTGCATACCATAAATGATAATTTTGTAGTCTTTTAAGATCTACCTTTTAACAACAGTGAGAACCAGGAATATGTTAATATGTTATCACTTGACATATGGCAAAGCTCAAAAATGCAAGAATCTGAACAATTATATGGAAAACTAATGGGCCTTACAATTCCAACAGCAGATGACGGTAGAGTTGGGCAGTATAAAAAATACTTGCATTTTTCGTTTTCTTCTTCTTCACTTCACGGATTAGGGAAATTCCCTGTTCCGGCTTCATTACACCATCTCTGTCGTGGACGGCCAATGTCCCTTCTTCCCCGTGGTCTATACAGAAAGGCATGTCAGGGGATCCCTTTGTGAGACATTCTTCCTAAGTGCTGTGCCCACCATGATCTGTATTCATTTACTTTTTCATTGATAGAAAATATGTGAAGTTCCTGTCTTATATCTTTGTTTTTTTTTATTTTATCCATTAGGGTGCAGCATTTTACTCTCTGGAGGAATTTCATTTCCGAGGCTTGTATCTTCATTTTATCTTGTTTTCTTAATGTCCATGATTCACACCCGTAAAGCAGTTGTGGTATTGCAATGATTTTATAAAATTTTAACAGTGTGTCTTTTCTAGTCTTATTGCAAAGATATTTGTTTATTGTTCTGCAAATATGTTGGAAACGTAATTTTGTTTTCATATCATCACTGTAATCGTATGTGATATCTCAGCCCAAATAATTAAAATGTTTTACTTGCTCTATTACTTTGTCTTCTATTACTATTTGAGTTCTGATAGGATACTTGCCTCTGAATGTCATCACTTTAGTTTTAGAGACAGATATTGAGAGACAATATGGTTTGCATATTCTATTTAGCTGCATATGGACTTTTGCAGACTTATTTTGTTCTTTCCTATAATTATATGATCATGAGCATACAGAAGTGATTGTAGAGGTGTATTTGGATTTATCCAAATACTTGCTTTATTTAAACTTTTCCATTCTCTTAGAATGTTGTCAATATAAAACAATCTTTAGTGGTCCTCATTGTCTGGACACGGTCAAACCACAAGTTGCATAACTTGAATTTAAAGCTATGGTCAGGGAGGGAGTGGCCTGACCTTCAGATAGTCCATGGAGTCCTCAGAGAGACAGAGAGAGAGAGGGAGGGAGAGAGAGGGAGGGAGGGAGAGAGAGGGAGGGAGAGAGAGGGAGGGAGGGAGAGAGAGGGAGGGAGAGAGAGGGAGGGAGAGAGAGGGCGAG
>BLKR01001458.1:0-94590 GCA_011170035.1 Teleogryllus occipitalis | reverse complement strand
GAGAGAGGAGAGAGAGGGGAGAGAGGGGGAGAGGGAGGGAGAGAGGGGAGGGAGAGGGGGAGAGAGAGGGGAGAGGGGGAGAGGGGGATAGAGGGGAGAGAGAGGGGGGGGAGAGAGAGAGAGAGAGAGAGAGAGAGAGAGAGAGAGAGAGAGAGAGAGAGAGAGAGAGAGAGAGAGATATTACAATTCTTCCATTAGATGATTGGAAACTTTACTTTCTCGCATTTACTTCATAAGAAGAGAAAGTATTCTATTCACTCACAGAAAAAAGCAAATTTTCAACAGAAAAACTATTATTGTCAGATCCTGGTGACAAAAATAATGGTGGATAAATCTTGTTCTTATGTGCAGTATTTTACTTCCTAGTAGTCAGAATCCATGTTTTGTGGGTCCTTGATACCGAAAAATCGACTGACAACAAAACATATGTCACATAAATGAATCAAGTTTGCAATAAAATCACAAATAATTAAATAGCCACAATGTTTCAGATACAGAATCATCTCTGTACTGAAACTGTAGCCCGTAATATTGCACTGTATTAAATTTTACAATGTATTAAATATGTAATATATTACACAAATACACTAAATATTGAATCACGTTAAAAACAAACTGACCTCTCGTAACTTTTCTTGAGCTTGAACCAGAGTCATAGCTTTGGAAAGTGGCACAGCTGTTGGTACACCCAAACCAAATGCCAGCACTGTCACATTGCGCTCCGTTTTCACTAGTGAAAGAGCAATTAGTGCTGCTGCATGAAGAGGAGGAACACTAGTGCACTGCCAGCAGTGTCCTGTTACAAGAGGAGAGCGTGTATCTACCATCACGAGGTATCTTAAACCTGTTGGCACGAGTGACTGAAACAGTAATTCAATTACCATTAACAAATAATAGGCATAACATTTTGCTTTAATACGTCATTTTCGTTAGGGCTCCACCTGCACCAGTTGTACCCAAGAGATGTAAATATGCAAGACAAATAGCTACATAACAAGAGGCAAAATAGGTAGACGTATTCAGTCAAGATCATAAACAAAAATAATCAAAATGAATATAAAGGTCCTGTTTACTCCTCAGAATAGTCATTGCATACAGAATATAAAGAAAAATTTTTATAGAAAATTTCTACATATTTAACACTATATTAGGTAAAGAAAAGATTCAAAATACTTTATTATTTCCACATAACAATACAGAATCCTTAATATAAAAAAGATAATGCTCAAGATCCAAATTGATACCTCAGAAAAATCTGTAAACATGATGTATGTCTTTACCTTGAAAGATGATTCCAAGAGTGTATTTAAAGCTTCAATAATCTTGGGATTTGGTTGCACTAGTGGCTTTAATTCACGGTTAGGATCCACATACTTCAATCTGGCAGAGATTATTTAAAATATTAGATACCAGTTTTGTCTACATCAAAAAATTTACAACAAAAACCAAAGAATACTACCTTCCTGATTGCTCATATGATCGTAGAGCAATTAGAACTTGAGCAGGATGAACTGAACCCTCAGTTATGGCTGCTTGATTACCTAAGGCTTCCACAACACGAATCATTACAGGATGATTTGTGCGTAAAAATCTTAGTCGGCCTAGTCTTTTAAGATTTCGCAGCAAAGTAGGAAGGGGCATATTGGGTATCAGAGCAGCCCACACCTACAAAACATATGACATTTCATTTCACAAAAACATGACATTTTTAAATGGAGACTATTAGATCTTTGAAATAGAGGAGAACATTACTTTGAAATATTACAAGCATCACACTATAACAGTTTCCAACTTCAACCTTTCATGCATTTATTATAAATAACACCTAATCCAGTGTTTTCAAATGACCCAACATGAATTAGAAGTTCAATAGCCTAAAATTTTGTAAAAAGAAATAAAACAAAATAACAATATTAATAATAATAATATTATTAATAATAATAATAATAATAATAATAATAAGAAGAAGAAGAAGAAGAAGAAGAAGAAGAAGAAGAAGAAGAAGAAAAAGAAGAAGAAAAAAGAAGAAATAATAATGGTTGAGCATTAATAAGTAATGTGTTAAATATGATCATGATATAATTTTGTTTCTAGAAGTCAAGTGAAACAGAATTAAAAGAATGCAAGGAGGAAATTGAAAATTATTAATATTAAAACAAAAGGAAGAATCAACAGAGAAAATTATTATTTGAGAATCATTTGAAATTAAAGAAACAGAAAAATAATTAAACATAATTGGTTACTGATAAATTTTCTTCTCCAGCAATTATTTTGATAGCAAAAATTTAAAGAAATTTGTACAACTATTCAACAACGAAAATAACACAACAAAAAACTGCATCAAGCCTTCACAATTTACTCACTAGACTCTCCAGCAAATGCAGTTAATCTGACACATGTATGATATTTTCTTCTGTTGATTTTGAGACATGCTCAGAAAAGTAAACAATGTTACTGTTATTTATAACGACTGAACATAAAATTATATTTTTTCAATTATCAAGTACTTCACAATATCTTTCTAACAAGGTATCTAGTAGGATTGTAACATTTAATTAGACTAACTTTTTTATGAAAATGTTATGCAAAAAGTGTATGAGGTAAAGTACATAATTTACTTATTCAAATATTTTATGCTTGCATTTGTTTTGCAAATACATGAACCCATTATAGTAATGAATTCTCTATACTTGTGGTCTTAGTGATCTACACCATGACACAGTAAAAATTAATACAGTTTGTAAAATATCACACCAAGTAAGGAACACCACACAAAGTGGAATTTTTTGTGTGACTGACTGTTCATTTGTTGTAATTTACATTAATATCAAATTTAGCCATTTGAAATTCGAAAGAATTGAGAATGTTTCATTGAGACATTTTTGTAATTACTTGACCAAACAAAGAATGAAGGAGGTGATTGTGACGCATCATGGAACTAACAGTGTGAACACTGGTCTATACAGTCAGTTTGCTAACAAGAGTTGTTTATTAGTGTAGCTTCGCGAAATATAAGTTCTCATCAACGTGTGGCACTTTGCAGGCAGGCAAGACTCCTTGCCTTTATTTGTAATAATTAATTGCCCTTAATGTAATTCAATTTTGTGTTAGTGAAAATGAAGGTGAGAGAAAGAAACATGTATCAAGTGTCACTTTCTCATTTAGAAATACTAATGGCATCAAAAGCAATTGATACAATAACAATTGAAGACTTAAAAAAGTCTTCAACATCCATACCAATAAAATAGCAAAAGAATACTAGGATAGGGATACTTTGCTTGAAAATGCTGTTGATGACCTCGTAATAAGAGTGAAGTGTCTGTAAATCATCTAGTGACATGGACACTCTCAGACAGCAGCCAGGAAACTCTTACGGCTTCAGAGACTGATACTGTTTCTACAGAATCAGCTGATGAAATAGAACTTCAGACATATTATGCAAGATTTGCACTCACTACTTTATTTGTGTCATTTTGTCATATTTTGTTTTGTTTTTAACTGTACTACTAAAAGAATATAATAAAAAATGCTTTCTTTTTATATCAAATTTTTGGTACTTTTTGGCTGAAATTAAATATTTTGTATTCTTCCTCATTCATCTTTTAAATAGACTTCACTGCATACCTAACAATTCTGTAAGTACCCAAACATTTACTTTACTGTTTGAAGTATCTATAATTTTCTTCATTATAGTGGTAGTTGCCTTTTACCTAATAAAAATTTTATTAGGTATATTTTTTGAGAAATTACTGAAGTTAAATTAAATGATTTATATGAATGTTACAGTACAAATTTTCTTCTTATCAAAGGAATTCGATCAAAATTCTAAATCATTCTGCAGAGAAAAGTAAACTTTTATTTATTGCAACACAAGGTGCAGACATGTCCAAATACAGTTAAAATAGACATTGGAAAGACACTAGATTTGTGGCGAAATAAATCATGCTTTTTTCCCACAACAGTTTGGTATGGTTCCATTTTTAATTTGAGTTGAGTATCTTTATATCTCAGTCTCTGTCACTGTGGCTGTGAACACAGTGGTGTGTTCCTGAGAACATCATTCTAAACTTGGCAGAGATATATCCTAAATATCCAAGCTAAACAAACTAGTTCTTTTCTCCTCTACAACAAAATACTTACAAAAAATGTTTAATCCAATTTATATCAAATTTAGAGAAGCAAATTAATACTTATCTAACCTCTTTCGATTTTATAAACTGAGGAGGTACATGCTCCAAACACAATTTGTGTTGTTCCACCACTCTAGCAGCCCATTCTTCTTCCTTGCTGTGTTTAAAATCTTCCACCGCTTGCAGGTAGGTAAGAACTGGCTGAGCAAGAGGATTTCCACCAAATTCTTCACGAGCTTCCTTTATACCCTTCATGACATATTTCAAAACAGCTTTCATAGCTGAAATAAATCAAATTATAATGTTAAATTCAAAGTACTTGCTTATCCAACACCAATACATGCAAGAGTAATAAAGAAATAATAGTAATAAAATATCAACAACCCATTTTACCATTATAACATACATGTTTATTTTGCAACTGCATTTTACAACCTGAAAAAATATAACCATAGAGCAGAGTAGCTTATAAATATGGCAAGTGTCCCAATTTTGTTGAACTCTGAATTTTTGAAAATTGTGAAAGTTGCAATGCAAGAAAGCATGTGCTATTGTAGCTCCACAAGTTTTGTTCATGTCTCCTAGAGCACATCACACTTTATTCTCAAAAACAAAACAAAAAAAAAAAAACAAAAAAAACAAAAAACAACTTTCTATACAGTCTTTGATATCATAGTTGAGATTTAGTTTCATTTTTAAACCACACCCAATTGATTACTGCAAGAACTTCCTCATGCACAAGAACATTGTGGGGACCACTTAAACTTTAGGGATGACTGTGCCATAAGATGTTTGATAAAGTATAATAAGAATTTGGCTGGTTGATTAACAATATACTTGAATCAAACAACTGGGTCCTGGGTCATTCACGTATGCAATACCTTTGAGTGTGAACTGGTGGGCCAGTGGTCTCACCCATGTTCTCATTTTCTCACAAAATAAAATTAAAATGTCATAAATATTTGAGTGTGGTGAAAAGTGGAGAACACATTTCATAATCCATTTTTACAAGTAAAGGATAACAAAGAAAGATCAAAGTAATTAAATGTAAAGAAAATGTGATGTTAAAAATACAGTGAGTAATATCTGACCCAAACGATACACATTCCTATGAGTACTGTCACTGTTAGGTTCTAATGAGTCCCCAAGTGCTCCAGATGTGAGATAGGGTTGAAAGAAAGAAAGATTAGTTAAACCAATATCAATGGGAATTAGGAGAACAGAAAAAAAGGACCAATAATGATCATCCTAACCCAATATCTTTTGGAAATTGAAAAGATGAAACAGTTGACCTTTTTGCTGTTTACTTTGAAATGTGATATACCAAAGATTACAGAAATAAAATTCAAACAAATATTCCGATTGATGAATAATCTAATCTCTCTAATATTGTATTCAGTTCGATCACAATCAAACTGATTTTGTTATCAACATTTTAATACCACCAATATCAGTCTCAAACAAAAGTAAACTAGCAGTGCTACAGCAGAACTTACTTTCTCTAGTATTATGCCTGCATCCTATGCATTACTTGTACCAGTTACTTAATATTGTACTACTTGTACATTCATTTGTGTAACTTTTTACTTTAACAACATAGCAAAAAAATCATTGACAGGCAGTGTTCCTAAATACACATTTGGTACTCCAAACAATGTATGGATCAATATATTCACAACCATTCATAGAAACACTTACCAACATCTTCTGTTTTTGGATGAGCAAGTTTTATTATGTCACGATGTGTCCAGAAATATATTCCACGATAACGAGTTACGTTTTCAGCCAATTCAAGGGGATTTTGCTTCACATACCAGTCAATAACAACTTTCCGACATCCATGGCCCCAACCTACATAAAAAAAGTTATCTTAAATAATCAAAGTTACACATAGAACTAAAACATACAAGTAACTTTAGCGATAACACCTTTCATGAATGCACACCTCTTTATAGTAGACAATTTGCAGCTCTGGAATGAACACTTGTCACAACTTGTCTACAGTGAATACCTCGCTTGAGTGGAAAATTTTTCGGTCGTAAGTACGTCCTTTCAGAGAGGTTTCACTCTACTGATAAATGGACAGAATTTAATATCATAAAAACTCTGTGATAATAATGAGAAGAAAGTAGCAAACGCTTAAATACATTTATATTAGCTCTGAGTGGCACCTCAAGCAGGTATTTTCAGATTTAAAAGTTTAATTTACGCATTGCAAATTTATAGGAAACCTACATCTTAAATGTACTGTAGTGACTCAGTTTGTCCATTTCTGGGCATAGGAAGTTAAATGAAAAAGTATTTCATTCAATACTTGTCTGCATTAATATTTCTTCAAAAAATAATATTTTAGATTTGTCAACCTGATGGGTCAAGCCAAAGCGATACATGTAAATGTCAGAGAGTATAGTAATCCTTGTTTTATCAATGTACTTGTAGGTACATTAAACCCAAGAGACAAACGTTTTTGTAGGTTTTTCCAAAAAGTTCTATGGATGATGTGTGGAGGAAGGGATCATGGGTGGGAGGAAGGAATAAAGGGGCAATGGAAGAGAGGAAGGGACAATGTGTGGGAGGAAGGGGCAATGGATAATAAGGGATGATGTGTGGGAGGAAGGGACAAAGGATGAGAGGAAGGGATCATGTGTGGGACGAAGAGTGAGGAAGTAGAAAGGAAGATTGAAGGGAAATTTGCAAAGAATTAAAAGATCCTTGACAAAAGAAATTAAAACAATAATTTTGTTTTAAGTATTGACTTCAACATCACAAAGTGCCACAAACCAAAGAAATATAATCAGCACAAAAGGAAAACTGGCAGAAAACAAGAACAGAAATAAACTTACATCTTTGTTTCTTAGAAATAACAAATAGTTCCCTCTGACAGAAAAATGTTCAAAACTATAAGAAGGCTGCAAGAGGAACTACTTGCAAGTAAATAAAAAGTTGGGATTTTGAGTCACTGATGCAAGGACTTGATGTTAACAATGACCAGATTGTCTGTAGTATGCATGCTACTATAACCAGGATAACATTTAAATTCCCAGAACAGCAATGTGTGAATAGAAGTACTCTTAAAAATTAAGGAATCGTCAACACGAAAAATCAAAGGTTTGATACTTTTGCTTTTTAGTTTTATTTCAATATTTAGGGAATTCTGGTAATTTTAAAACATAATTTACAATTTAACTTATAACAGAACATGCTTATATGTATTTGAGTGTCTGCATCACACAAAATGGCTGCCAAGTTTGAGATGCAGTTTTATACAAGAATGACACTGAAACCAATTCATCTCAAAGACTGTTTTTATTTATATTTGCGAGGAAGTTTCAGAAGTTGCATGAACAGTTAGTGCTGTCTTCTGATGTTTTAATGTATTTTCACACACTTTGGTGAGTAGTTGTGTTGTTTGGTCTTTTTTGTTGGTACGATGGTACACTTGTAGTGCATTGGTGCATTTGTATCACTTTAGCTTGTTTGGGAAAACTACATTTGTTTGAATAAATGTTCTTTTTTCTCAGAAAGCAACGATTTGAAATTAATACAGTAGGTTGCAATTTGAACAGTAATGGTATTCAATTAGATTTATTAATGTAAGTGTGCAAATTAAACCAATATACAGGCACACTTTTGTATTCTATTTTTATTTACGTTTACATACATAATAGTTATTATATATGTAAACAGAGGAACATCTGGAGAGGGGGCTGGAGTGCCCTTCTCCCCAGAAGTCTAAGATATGAATTAAAAAATAGAGCTTTTACAAATTTTCTATGCTAACAAAATTCATTCATTAAATCAATTGTTAAGATTGTAGACTAGAGTACCCAAGTCACCTCACCTAAAGAAGTGAGTTGGTATGACTGCTTTTATTTTTCTCTGTTATAATAAGTATGAAAATAAATACCCTCGCATTAAGCAACTCCTTTTTCCTATTGGTGAACCTTTTTGTAAAAAATATTAGTTTATATGGCAAATAATAGAAAAAATGCTCAAAATTTTAACCCAAGTCACCCCGGTTTATGGTATCAATTCTGCATTTGTTGCCCAACGAAGTGAGCATCTATACCTTTTATAATGCCTATTTTTGATTTAAAATTTCTGAAGGATTGTAGTTGAAAGTTAGGGATATGCAGTGTTGCCATGTCCACGGCCCTTGCTTGCATGCATTCAATCAAAACTATGTTCAGTGTCTATCCTCCCAATTGGATCATATATCCATTTTGTCAGTCTTTGCTGAACTTATGTGACCTTACGTCTGAGCACAAAGCTTAGTAATTAGTTGCAATGCATTTCAAATTCATTGAATTTCTTGGAATAGATGTTTCCCTGCAAGATACAAGAGAGAATGAACACAGTTTTTGACCACTTTCAGCTGCATATACACGAACATCAGAGTGAGGCTCAGTACACAGACAAGAGTAAATTTAGAACAAAGTTTTTCCTGTCTGAAAC
The DNA here is from genome assembly GCA_011170035.1 of Teleogryllus occipitalis. Taxonomy (NCBI): domain Eukaryota; kingdom Metazoa; phylum Arthropoda; class Insecta; order Orthoptera; family Gryllidae; genus Teleogryllus; species Teleogryllus occipitalis. The sequence goes on along the minus strand of BLKR01001458.1, from coordinate 86,005 downwards.
GTATATTAGATGATACACGCTATAACAACATCTCAGAAAATAATTTGGAAATGTACTAAATTATAATGAAAACAATGAAGAACATTTCTTGAATAATGCAATTATTTTTGTTCTGATGGTATTTTTGTATTTTTCAATTTTTTATTCACTTTTTGTATTTTTGTGCAAATTTAATTTTGTGTGTGAATAGTATTTAAAATATCACGATTTGTTTAAACAATATGTAGAAACTTAATTATAATAAAAGCACTAAAATCGTAATATTTAATTCACCTTAAATTTTACATCCAAAATGTAAAGTAAGTTGGTAAGTGGATTAACAGTAGTTTTAAGGCTACATAATAGTTTTGAAAAGTTTTGATATTTTTATTGCATGTTTTTGCACTTTTTGGTGTTTTTACAGCACCTTTTAGTTTTACTACATGAAAATCAGGTCATTACAACTAACTATTGATCATATCGTCTTAGCTTACCCAATTCTAGCAAAGTTTGAATACATGAAAGCCACAATAGTGTCTGTAGGTACCTCCCCTGGTATATCTAGAATGCCCTTCAAGATCAAAACATATGCTCCTAGTGGTATAAGTACTCACCTAAATCTAACTTCTGTTGACACAAGTCTAAAAACAGATTGTGTAGAATGCTGTGTGACAAACAAGTCCATACTGTTCATACAATAGTACCAAACTGGATTTTATAATTCACGATCAGACTCCTCTTAAACTAAAATAATTTTTAAAAATAATCATTAATTTTAACATCTTTAAAAGAGTATCTTACACGAAAAAAACGTTGTAAAACTTTAACTTAACCACTCCAATTGAGGGGGTTGTTTTTTGTACTGTAGACATTTTGAGGTGAGAACATCTTTAACTCAGTTCCAGAATAAGACTCAATTTGAGCAGATATCATTGTGGAGAAGTGAGGGATTAGAATTTAAAGCCATGGATGAAAGATTTCCACCTTGATTGTTAGCAACATCCATTGATGTAATGGACAATGCAGCTGTTCGTTCTGTGCTGGTGAGTGATATTTTTCAACAATGATTCTTTTAAGAATATGAAAAATGCTTATTAATTAAAAATTTCTTTCTTTTTTAAAAATAACCGATTAAAAAACAGGTTTTGCTACTATTTAATTCAATTGCAAAAGTAGTTGGTTCAACATTATTTACATCACTACAAAGAGTAGAAAGCAATATGTATTAAATTCAATTGTGTTCAACGATCTTATAGTGAAATCAGTAATACAATTTTAATTATAACAATGTTTGCTACTAGAATGTATAAAAGTTTCTGAGACTGTTGTACAGAAAAAGTTTCTCACTGAAATAAGCATAAGTTTTGTTGAATTAAATCATAAAATAACAGTTTTATTTTTTGTATTTTTTTGATATAATGTTTGTCAATATTCTCACTGTTTGATAAATCATATTACCTGATGTGGGGAAGATGAAATGATAGAAGCTGGCCATTGAGTTCTGCCTCTTCCCTCACCCTTATTGTCACTATAATACTATTGAGTTGGTGTGGAGCCAGTACAAAAGTTATTAGCAGTGTCATAATGAAACGACTTTCAATAACAAAGCAACAAGAATGTGACTATATGAAACATTACAACATATTACTGTGGACAAATAAGTGAATAAATATAAAAATATTTCCTTGAGATATTTTGCAGAAATGTTACTAATATAACAATAATTTATTCTGAACACTGCTTTATTTGGGATAATTATGTTGCACATACTGAGAAGAATATCAAATTCTGATGAGTAGTAGTAAGAAAGGAGACTTCAGAGATTGCTGTAATAATAAATATTCAGGATGACTCTTATGAGGACTAACATCTCCTCGGTGTTCCAATTCCTCTGATGTTTCTACTTAATAGGAATACGGGTACCCATGAAATTGGGTTGGAAAATATTAGACAACTTTTATTCTTCTCAGGTGCAGAGTTGCAAGTTGTAAATTTGTATTATTCCATCAAGGGCAATTGAGTGGTTATATTCCAGGTGAAATAGTGAATATATTTTATGATATGATATATGCTGATCTTAGCTTACTGAAATGTATTTTTTAATATTATCATTATTCTTATTTGTACTATTACAGGTTTCTCAAGAGCTATATATTATCAGGAGTGATAGATAAGCATAAATTACCGTTTCATTAGAATTTAATTTTCTATTAACATTTATGAAGTAAGATATATGTGGATACATTTGTATACTTCAGATCTTTGACAACTGCAACTATCTTTCAACATCCAGGTAAAAACTACCACAAAGCTTTCAAATATTCGTCTTCATTGTACATATATGGAGTTGAGAAAAGAATGTAAAGCGCAGCATTATAAGTAGAGAAAACTGCTAAATCTAAAGTTTGAGTATTTTTTGTTGAGGGGTGGGGGACTGTGGCATCAGTTGATATTTAGCAAATATTTTTATCTTTATCTAATTTGTAATATGTTTGTATCTGTGTACATGACTGGATTTTATGTAATTTAATTTTTTCTCTTAATTAATGTCTTTCATTTTTCCTAAAATTAATTCCAGATTTTTCATGTTTTGCAAAACAAGTGGTCTTTGCCTTTAGTCTTTTCTTGCAATTGCTGAATCCTTCCTCATGTATGTATGAACATTTAAATTATTTATTAAATTAAATTTTTGTATAATTAAAAGATAATTCTAATTTTTATTAAAAGGAAGAACTTTTCTAATTATGTGAAGTTAAGTTTTGATGAGTATGAATGTGCATTGAAAATATATTCTGACAAAATGCACCACATATATCAAACATTAACTTCAAGTAATAGAAAAATATTCTTCCTTTGAAGAAAAGAACTAGAAACACAGATTTAATGAAAAGAAAAGTTTTTATCTTTTGAGGAGTAAATTACTTAATTATAAAATAAGTACAATAAGACAACTTCATACAATATGAGATTAAAAGTTATAAAATTAAGCTGTTAAATCAGGTTTGATAACCAAAGAAATGTTGTAATAAGATGTTTTAACACAAATATTGTTCATTTTTAAAATTTCCAAAGTATTATTTTGTATTTCAAAATAGAACATTTTACTCCTCATCCTGAGAAAAACTTGGTGGTCTGGGTTTTGAGCTAGTTAATAGTAGGTCATGGACAGAAGCCATGTTCTAAAACTACTTAAGAAAGTAATTTCAATATTATAAAGTTTTACTTGAAATAGTTAAAGTGGAAAAAATTTATTAAACTTCCTGGATGTTCGGTGCAACAGTTGTATCCTTCAAAGAAATCACAAACAAAGGGAATTATTTTTCATTTGTTTGCTTTAATGATACCTTTTCACTCATGTTCAAAATTACTTTTATTTATAGATAATGAAGTTATTGAAGATATGAAACCTTTCAATTCAAAGCCTAAAATTTTCAAAGTGAAAATGGAAAAGCATTCATCTTTCTTAAATTAGAATTTATTATTTAACATCCTATAATACACTTTTAATAACAAGTACATCCAAATAATTCATAGCACTTATCAACCCACAATGTACTGAATACTTAAATTTTAAGAACTGATGGCTGGTTTTCATACTTTAAAAATTTCCTTGGAGGTTATTAATCTTTTGATTAACCATGAGTATTTTGCAAATCAATTCTCAGGGAATGTTCACTAACTTCAATCTCTTTCTCCACAGAAACCTTTTACGAGAGTGTGGATATTTTCCAAGGTTGCATAATAATAAGAATCCAAAATTTAATAAAATATGGCAATTAATGGTGGTTTCATGTTAATTATACATGACTAACATTTCAATTAAGCACTGCTTTACCCGTCATAAATTGTTGAACAAATGAATTGCAGTATGTAAGTACTATTACCAATTCACTAACCAAATCTGTATGTCCATGATCAATAAGTGAATGGGTAAAAACCAGAATGGTAGAAGTGACATTTTATAAATTCTGAGAAAAACATGTTTATAGTAGGCTACATTTCAGTGTCAATGTAAATTCGTGTTTTTAATAAACAATTGAAATGCCATGGTTCTAATAATGAAGCAAAGTAACCAATTTTACAGTGATATTAAATGAAATAAAGTTTTATCAGAATTTACAAAATGACACACTGTTTTGGTCTTCACCCATTCAATTGATCTTAGTCTTAATGATTAATCAATAGAAGAGATTTTATAAACATAAATTATTCAAATGGCAAAACGTTATACAGCACATATATTAATTTGTAAGTTCTGAACATGCAAGATCAACAAGTAACAACAGAATTCCGATAGTTTGCACAAGGCCTACGTAGGGGTTTAGTAGTATATTCATCATTCTCCTGCCTGAAGACTTAATTCACTTGACACACATATTATCAAGAGTATTTTGAAATTATTTGTATCAACTCAGACAATTTATTGTTATTAATGATAACGGTATACAATAAATCGCTCGTGGAAACTATTTATAACCTTCACATCATGAAAAAACATTCAATTACAAAATCTAGCCAGCTGATACTACTACTCAGCTGACTGGCAGAAGAATATTTTTCGGGGAGCGATGCGGTCTCCAGCGATGCTCATTTGTCATACAAGCTGTCATTAAAATCGTCTACTGCCCTGAACGTCTGGAATAAGGATGGCGATCTACACAAGTTTCTTATCATCACTGGGTGCTTCATCCTGATCACCGACTTTACCATTATTACAACAATTAGAACCATCTCAAGCGCATCTGGTTTAAAAAATTTTGTCTCTAATATCTTATTAACATATTTTAGGAAATACATGACAACTATCACACTTAAAACAATATATTGTGGGATAATTCTCCCATTCTGAACATGAACAAAATTATGATTCTATAAAAAAGTTCTTATATGCATTTTCAAACTAAAACCTACAGTCATCAAGAATTATTACACCACACACAAAATACTGACGGTAATAGCCCTTTATGCCAATAAAATCCAGCTCATTCGTAATAATGAATTGTATTATTATTGTACTAAGAGGCGAAGAGAACTACCATAGGATATTTAGTGAAACTACCACAGGATATTTAATAGGAATGTGCCCCATATAAATTAAAAGAACTACTGTAATAGAAAATGTATTTGTTTTACAAATTATTTTGTACGAATGTGTCTTTAAGTACGTATTTTGTTATAAAGTGTGTATTATGTGTTAATTTTTTTTTTTGTACCATTTTTAAGATATTATTCTTTGACGATGCTTGAAACTTATCACTGTGTAAGTCTATGGGCAAATAAAAATTTATTATTATTAGCATTATCATCCTTGTCATTTAGGCTTTTCAAGATGTTCAGAATAGCAACCCCGTCAGAAAAAACATTACATCCAGTACCAGCACCAAACAAGTAATCAACTTGTTAACACCTATCGTATGAAATATCATATCTCTAAATATTCTAGCTAATGCACAATACAAAATATGTAGGATTTAAAACTGACTGCATTAATATACATCACACTGTTTATAATGCTTATCTTTTCTTTTTTTCTTTCCAAATTCATTTGATGTGTATCATGAATCTCCACGAACTGAATGAAAATATAAGTTACAAGCTCGTCATAATTTTCTGTCTGGACACAACCCCAAATTTTGGTATCCTCTCCTTTATAGCCGATGTCGAAATGAGTTGTATTGGTTGAGAAGACGTGTCGAGTATTCTCGAAATCATCAATGAATCAACAATGGAATATAATGTGACAAAAATATTATCTCTAAACAGCATTCTGTTAATTAAATATTATACTATGGGCAGTAATGGGTTAAAGTAAATATTACAAAAAAATTGAAATAAGATCACAAAGTTCAAAGCAACTGTGTTGATGGATTTTAGGATTTTAGGGTGTTAAAATATTCAAAACATTCACCAAAATTTGTTTCAAGAGAAATAACCAAGAAAATTTTTGTTACAAAATATTAAAAAAGAGTTATTGTACCTCTGGTAGGAGACGATAGCTCTGTAGAAAATTTCACAAAGAGGAAGAAATTCTGCACTGACTTGCATACTTTCTTGAAAGCTTTGTATGCATTCTGTCGTAGAGCATCATTAGACTTCTGTCGCACACAGCACGCTAATGCATAAACCAGAGCTTCTGAGTGGGCAGAATAACCATCACTGAACGCCTGAATGAGAAAATTATTTTATCAACAACTCCATGATGCTAAAATTAGAAAAGGTTGAGATTCACACATAAGTAAGCACAAAGCAAATATCTAGAACATACCTTTACAATGTGAACAACAGCATCTGCTGGTCTTCCATCAGCTATAAGAGCTTCAACTGAGGTAATGCAATTAGGTTCAAAATACTTATTTAAAATACGATTTCCTGGTTGATACAAAGATGTTTCTCGCCCATAATGAAGAAATCGTTTCAACAATAAATCTGGATTTGTGGCCATATTTATTCTCTCTACTCGTGTGCCACGCTACAAGGGAGTGTGCCTGCAAAGGAAGTGAGGAAAATATGTTATTTAAACATTAAAAACCATAAACAACAATCCTCAAATTGACTTGCGAGAAATAAATCCCTGTTCAATGCACATTGTTCACAATGAAATTTAGTCTCATTTTATGTTAATGAAAATGTTATTTCATGTTACAGAAGAAATTAGATGTAGAACATACAACATAAATCTGGATTTTAGCAAGTGATAGTGAATAGTAAATGCAGAAAACTATAGTCATACTACATTCTTCCAAAAACTGCATTGTTATCTTCCAAAATATAAACTAACCTCCCAGAATTGTAGATACGAATTTTCGGTCAAACACTGATGTACACAGAGCTTTGGGACATGAAATTGCGTCCACTCCGGCGGTAGCACGTTTCAAAAGTTATCTACAAGCATAAAATACTACATTAAAATACGGTTAGTACAAGGACGTCGACAGTCGGTTGTGCAAGGTGAACGAAAATTTATTTGCAAAATAACAAGTAATGATTACAAGAGACGTTGGTCACAACAACATAATCATTAAACGTACATGAATGAACAGTTGTTTACAACTACAATATCACGAGAGCAGGGCAGATAGTAATGGTTGCCTGTGGTTACGAACTGCGCACACAGTAGTGGTGGGCTTCCCCAACAAATCAGTGCAAATGTAGCCAATTACAGCCCATATTCTACACTATTGTCATCTGACTGCAGCTCACTGCAGCTATCTATTGGTGCAATTCTGTGCGATATCGTGCGATTGGTGCTTACCAGATGATTCAATGTTAACCAGTGTTTACCAACGGTGATCTCTTTCTTCCAGATCTTCTCAACTGAGAAATGCAAATTCTTTGAAATCATACTATAGGGATGTCCAGAATGGCGTCACAACGTTTGGCGGGAAAGCAATGAATGGCAAGCTTGGTGTGCGACAGTGCTTTCTAGAGCATTAGTAAGTTTTTGGATGAATGGAATGGATGTTGGAAGTGTTTCTTTTCACGTTTGTTATTTACAATGATATTTGCTTCATTTTGGTTTGTTTAGCTTTTGGCAATGCATCTCGTTCACAAATTTGATTTAATGAATCACTGTTCTATCAGCCATAAATATCAAGTCGCTACTTTTTCATTTCGAAAAGTGTTTGAAATAAATATAATCATGACCTCAGCGATGATGCTAAGGTGCTTCTCCCTAATAATATGAAATGTATGAAACGTTTGGATCCTCGTGCCGTTTCGTCGGATTTGAATGTTTGCCAAATTAACGAATTTCGGGCCACAGTGTTATTCGAGTACAAGAGAGAATCATGATATTTTTATGAACTGTCGAGTTTTTAATATTGCTTTTAGAAAATTGTATTAATTATTATCATTGAGAGACATGTTACCTACATTAAACTTTAATAATTGGAAAAGAATCCAGAATGTTCTTAGTCTAAACATGTTCGTAATTTTATTATTATTATTATTATTATTATTATTATTATTATTATTATTATTATTATTATTATTATTATTATTCCTTAATTTCACAACTAAAGTTGTTATGAGTCAGTTTAATATAAAATCTATTCCAGGTAGCAACAAAGGTTAGCGAAGTCGCTAGTCTTTCACCACTGAGGTCCGGGTTCGATTCTCGTCGAATCTCATGTGAATTTTTTTTCCAACGAAACGAGTTTGACCGCTTTACAAGTCCAACCCCTGTGAAGTGCCCTAAATCCTATTCCTTTCCTAATTCTTTTTCAATTCTGGCCGCTGGGTAGTGACGCAGGGGCGCGTGAAGTAAGAGGCGCGTACGCGGAGATGCTACCTGTCGGTCCTCTTTCACAACTGACTAGAGGAGACGAGACAAAAAAAAACAGCGTCCTCTGGAATAGAAGGATAGATAATGGAGGATTACTCCGCGCTCAACGCTCGACCAGGAGCGAAGAGACGCGTTGCATCGATAAGGTGGATTAAGGGCGCAACGAATTTTAAAAAAATGTTTCCTGAGGAGCAGATCTAGGGACGGTCGGTGCTCCACAATGCGCACTTTGCGCAAATGTGGGCTGTTCCAAATAAAGCAATACTAGCGTACCCGTGCAAGAACTCTCGCATGTTAAAAAAAACACCCTATTTTTTCCTAAGGGCATAGTGAAACTGAAACATGGGAACATGTGGTCCGTTTCCATAGTATTTCCCTCCAAATTAGGTACACAACACTTGTAGACCACGCCAAAACTTTAAATGAATAGTTGCCCTAGAGGCATAAGAAACAATCTTCATAGGTATATAGGTCTTCATAGGTTAGTACTTGTGGTTGTTGCGAGAGCGAATCTTGAATTGATAAGTATGCAAATAAACCTAGTCAGTCAGTGCAGACCACAGAAAGCGGAAATTGTAGAAAATGGAGGAATCTAAGCCTTCAAAGCGTGACGTCACGAAGATGGCTTCCAGGACCAAGGACTGAAATACAGTTCATGGAGGAATTTATTCTGTATTCCTCCATGTATAAGTGGTATTGGTAGTATCGATACGCACAGAAGCGGCGAAAATGTAATAGAATATCCAAATATATTTCATCCTATGGACTACGGTGTGAGAAATGTTTCTTTGAGGCCATTGGTCTCAAAATTTTAATTTTTAAGGCCCTAAAAAAGTTCTTTTAGGAGTTATTTAACGATATAGCTGACCGAGTGTTGCGGGTTTAATTTGACATGACTATTTAGATGCGTTTTTTAAAACAAATCTTTCATATTTTTAAAGTCAAAGTGCAATTCATCGCATCTCCGTGAAATTATCTTTCTTTAGAGACCTCATTTATAAAGATCGGTTGCGTGCGAAAGCCGCAAAACGTACGGTCATACTACTAAAACAATGTAGATGATCTTGTCATTCCCAGTCTTTTCAATAACCTGGGAGTTTACCCAAGTTCTTACCCAAATTTTGCGGAAAAAATCCCAGAACCCCGTTAACAACCGAGACGACCTGTGCTTTTACGCTCTACATTCGGCTGATCTCGATTTCCAAACTCTTGTATTTAAGACTTTTTTTGCCTTCTTGGTTACGACGTTTTGATCGCAAAATACAGCCATGTCTATAAGTAGATACGATTTTTTCTCCAAATCCCGCATAACAATATCTGGTTTGTTTGCCGCTGTCTTGCGATCAGTTTGAATCTGTTGGTTGTACAATATTGTATACAGTCCAACAGACGTCACCAGTTTCGGTGAATGTTCGCATTCATCATCTTGGGAAATTTTGAAAACAGATTTTTCATAATGTGTTCTCAACGCATCTTGGACAGCGATTACAACTGCTTCCGATTATGACTTCATTCTTCCCCTTTTAAGCCACATAAATGATTGATTTTTATTGGTCTGCACCCTGTCCATTCTTTTTAAATATTGTCTATGGAGTGGTTTGTCTCTCCAGGATTTCTTTAACATTTTTTTGTCTCACATTTCATGTTAAGTAGCATTAGAAGTATAGTGTCTATATTATTTTGCGTGTCTTGCATAGTTTTCTTCGCAATGCTTCTTGATACCGTTACAATACCTCTGTTTCCAATTCTTCGGTGAGATTTAATGACCTGTCTCATTAGAGGGTCAACTTGATGTCTGCCTACATACTTTCCCGTACCGACCATTGCATTGTGTCAGGAGGTTTCAATTTCTCCGAGGCCTCTTCCTCCTTCCTTACGTGACACCTAAATTCTGTGTACATCAGCTCGAGGGTGGGCGACATTATGTATTGTAAGACGTTTTCTGTTTTTTCGATCCATGATTCGAATTACTTGTTCAGTCCTGTCCACTAGTTAGAAACTGTACTCAGGTACTACGGAAACTATCAATTGCAGATATTTTATTCCCGGAGTTCAGAGCGGACTGCAGGACAAGCCTCACTCTTCTGTAATACTCCCTGCGATTTCTCTCTTTCCATTGTCTTGTTCGAAATGTCCTCACAATCTTAAATGCCCAGATATTTGTAAGTTTTACCTGGCTCAAGAACTTGAACCACTGTGTGCGTATCACTATCAATGCTCTCTGTCGTCACTTAACCTTAGTTATAGTGAACCTTATCACAGTGAACCTTAATGCCTCTCTTTAAATTGACTTTTGCACATTTGTCAAGGCCAAATTTCATGAGATATCATTGCTAAAATCCTTGGTGACAGACAACATTTTGGAGAGAATCGCTTCATTCTTAGCAAACGCTTTAAGATCATCCATGTAAAACAAATGAGATACTGGTCGTTCTTCACCACGGAGCTTATAACTAAAGGCAATGTATGACAACTGTCTCGATAGGGGGATCAAACTCTTGCAAAACGAAGAGGAGACAGCGAGTCTACTTGAAAAATTCTTCTGTTAATCTGAATACGTCTTGTTTCTATTACTGCCTTTCCGCAGTTTATTAGTACCACGACTTCATGCTAGCCTTGCAAAACTCAATAGGGTGAAATCGATAGATCTCCTGGGTCTTCAAAATCCAATCGTGTGGTACATTGTCAAAGGCCTTCTGGTAATCAATCCAAACCATGCTCAAGTTATGTTTTCGTTGCCTTGCATCATTCATTATGACTATTGTGGCGTCATGCAGTTGCAATAATAACACAGACGAGTGTGGGTTTAGTAATTTAGAGGTTTATTATCAGTCCACCACCTTATTACAAAATAACGTAATTACTAATATCCCTACACGGAGTAATTTCCCGTTACGGCTACCACACCACTACGCACTAATCTCAAGCATTAGATGGCGTGAAGTGCCGCAACCCACCTACGACTAATTCTCAAGTCGGCCTCTGTACGGCAACACATTGCACAGCACGCGGCCCGCGCCCACCCAGACCGTCCGATCCGTACCGTACCGCGGCTAGTAACCAAGAGAGCGTTTCGCCGCTCGCCAGGGCTGACGCTCGCCCTTCCCCCCACCACGCTGCCTCCTAGGGTTTCCCGCCGACGTCACATCCGCTCCTAAACAAAGGCTAACGCGTGGCGCCTTAGCGTCGCCTATGCCACGCGGCCGTTCGTTAAAATACTTTTGTGCACGACGCTACACTATGGTAGCAAGATTTCCGTACAACCATAGGAACCTTTACGAAATTCTTTCTGTTCAATTGGCAACAGATGGTTCTTATCTGGGTGGGCAGCAGGTGGTCTATACATTTTGTGAGCAACGGCTACAGTTATAACTTTCTACACAACTGGCAAACAAGGGCTTGGCTTGTCAGTAGTTCTCCGCCAAAGTGTCTGCCGTTTTGTGCAGCAGATTCGTGATACCGTGTGTTAGCCATTCCAAGAGTTCCTTTGGGTTTTCTAAAATTTTATTAACAGCCTTTGTTAGATGAGAATGTACGAATAGTGCTATTAATTTCTGAATCCAATAATTTTGGATATTATCAATCCCGGGGGATTTCCGATTTCTAGTGTTCTTAATTGCTTGGAAGAGATCATCTTCCGAGAATTCGTGAACATGTTCGACTGTTTCCATAATTTCATCGGCTGCTTCAACTTCAGATTGGAGCCAAGAAGCGACTTTGTTCTAGAATTTGCTTTCTTCCCAGATTCCTGCCCAAAATATTTCAACGTCATCTTTTGCAGGAGGGACAGCATTGCCCTTGTTTTTTGAGTCGGATTACGATCGAATCTCTCCGCGTCTATTTCAAACGACCGATTCTGTACACAGAAATCTATTCTATGCTTGTAGTGTCTAATGCGTTGAGCCAATGCTTATATTTTCTCTTCTAGCTGGTCAGCTACCATTAGCCTTGTGTTATTTTAAATTTGGGATTTTTGTTCAACATGGTGTATTTTTTGTTGAACTTTAGAAGTGTGCGTTTGTTTAGAAGATGCCTCGGCTGAGTAATATTTCACGCCGAGTGTCGGCTATCCATTTCATAATAATTATTTTCCTCCATGGGATACCTAGCTGTTTATTCTGTTTGGCTGTCGGCCGTCGGTATTTTTGGCTGTCCCCAAAATTTTCTGAGATACTAGAGATCCAGTTGCATACAAGATGTGATTGGTTTCAGTAATATCTCGATCTCCATCTGGGGCATGTACCACTTCATTTAAGACCGAGTTCGTTGCCTCTATCACACTCTTAGCTTTAGCATTTCCGTATATTCTCAACTGTGCACGAGATTCGAATGGAAGTAGAGAACTCGTTCTATCTCGCGTCAAAGGAGATTTCGCATAATGTCTATATCGTGTGATTCATAGCCAGATGAATTTACACCACTGAGGAAAGTTTCATTGGGTAGAAGTGAATTTTCAACAAGACTATCGCTTTCAGGGATATTAGATGGTTCTAAATGTTCGTCATGTGGATAGTTCGATCGAAGAACATATTCTGCACTTCCCTGAATGTCAGCAAGTTGTTCTGCTGTGAATTTTCCACTACTGAGTATGTAACATCGTTGATTGGCAAGACTCTTTGAATCTAGGATTGGTCTCATATCAGGGATCCGATCTCTCCATACCTTTTAGACTTCTATTTCTGAGCCCCCGTTTTTCGCTTTTGCTTAATAAAAGCACCACATCACCTCCTTCAATTCATATCAGGTCCATCTCTTACGATGGCTCCGAGCTACTGCCGGCTCTTGGTCCCTGGGACTAACATTCGTAGGATGGCCAGACATAGACAAGGCGACATTAGCTCGGTTTCTAAGCAGGTATGGTTCGTTGGTAGAACAAGGCACATTATGATTCATTTTACTTCTTGATATATTCCTTTAGCTCATTGGTTTTAAGGGAAGTTTCGCAGGCATAAAATTCGGGTTCACAGATCACACTTAACCCATGGGTTATTTCCTGTCTTCCGTTTCTGATACCCATAGTGGTCTCGGGACATCCCCCCGCAGGGCTCAGCAATGGTCCCTCCGATCGGCATTTATTACCCTACGGGAATTTTACTGACTGCTAAAGGCAGCCTCCTTCGCTGACTATAGTGCGATTTTTCTAACCATGCCTCTGGAAAGTATCAGCTGTGGACGGTTTCATCCAATCGGGAGCTTATATGTCGCTATAGTGACGTCACTATGGTGACGTTCAAACTCCCGATTGGATGAAACCCTCAACAGCAGATACCTGCTAGAGGCATGGTTAGAAAATTCACACTGTAATGCAAGGTTCGGGCCTCCACTCTAATCAGTGGCCTGGCGAGCCAACCCAGTTTCTCTCGTGTACGCTCCATGTGCCGATAACAGGAAGTCCAAAGGTTCATGACCCTTCCCTCCCAACGTACTTCTCGCTGTGGATGCAGCCGCCCCTAACACGGAGACAGACACTGCAGCCGCCCGCTGCCGCTGGATCAGACGCTGCTGTTGTGTTCTATGTGCCTCTTCCCAATCTTCAATCCTCCTTTCTTCTTCGAAGATGCCGTTGAGGCTCTCCTCTGAACTGACCCCTCACCTTTAACCTATTCAGCAAGGGAGGCCCTATCAGTTACCGCCGACATAGCTCTCAGGCTCATGGAGGACCTCAAGTTCCACCACCAACTTATAGTTTGTCGTGTACTCCCAAGATGGAGTTGTTGTTGTTATTATTTTATTCATTCAGAATCAGTACTGAGCAATTTTTGACCGAAAACACTGTCCTAATATTTTATTACAAAATTAATTCTTTTGTTTAAAAATAATTAACCAAGTCTCCAGCTAAACAGGCGTCTGCCATTTCAAGTAAAATCGCTTGATTTGCATAATAAATTTATTACGAAGAATAGGTTTATTACGCACACTGGTGGTGTTACAACATGACATTATTTACTGTCCTTAGATACATACGAGGAGAAAATTTAATGAGAAAATTTGAAGCTGTTTGTTGGAAAAAAAATTGTTTAAAAAAGTTAAAAATTACCCATATTTCATGCACAATTACGCGAAAACTACTCAAATTTTCCAACAAATTTACATGACCTTATTTGCAAATCTCTCTTTAAAGAACATATTTTATTACGGAAAAATCTCATCTGCAATATTTTAATTGCAGGAAGACGCCGAAAAAATTGAACTTTTACGATTTTCCAAAATTCGAGTATTTTAACGAAAACTAGACCTACACCATTCTCTTAAACGGTCTTTACGCTATCCAACAACAAAATTTAATAAAAAATTGGATCCTTTTATTAAAATGTCCCACGGCTTCAAGTGAAGCACCCCCAAAAATTAAAATGTTTCAAATTCAAGGGACTGCGACAGTCAGATCGACTGGGAAATGTCAATTTTGGAGAAAATCGGCTGAACGAACGGTTTAGGCGCTAGTGTTGAACTCGGACGGATGGACGTTTTGCCATCAATCGATCTTTCGGTATCAATAACCCACAAAACATGAATTCTTACTACATAAAACGATAGAGGAAGTAATTTTCTATATGTAAGAATACGATTTATCCACTTTTTCGTTACCAGGGTCCGGCAATTTTCTCCGGGAGTTTTTCTGTTGAAAATTCGCCGTTTTCCGGCTTACGAAAGTAATACTTTCTCTTCTTAGGAAACACGTGGGAGAAAGTAAATAAAAATTCTCAGGTATACCCAGAAGCGCACCCAAGATTTTTCTGTTTATGTGTGTGTGTGTGGTGGGGTACCAAAGGTATCTTGCCGAGCCGACTCGCTATTTTCCTATGAATCTTTTTTTATTTATGCTGCGTATAAAATGTATTACTATCTGCATGTCACCCAACACTTTCCCGCCAAAAATGGTGAAGTCCTTCACAATCTCCCAATGGATGTGAAATACTGAGCTCACAATCGAGTCTAATAACTGAATGTTATGAAATAAATATTATTAGATTGTGATCGTGCGGCACCTCCATTGTTAGTAATTACTTCTACTTTTAATATTTAAAAATACATTAAATCAAAATTAGAGGTGCTACAACAGCATTTGCCTTCTGGCATTATTGGAAATAGTTACGTAATATTGAAGTATATAATTGTTTTCAGTGTGGCAAAAACTGTAATTTCTGATATATGAAACACTTAGTTATAATTTGAAAACGTCCAATTTAACAAATTTAAACGAAGAGTTTAAGAATTTAAACGAAGAGTTTAAGAATTTAAACGAAGCGAAACGAACTTAAACGACATTTCTTAAATAAAATAGAGACATTTGTTAGTTCTGCGTTAAAAATATTACCTTCCTTAAATTTCTTTCCTTTCGTAAGAATTTTATATATGCTTCGGTTTTTATAACATAGCTCGTCCCGTCATAGCATAACCTGTCTTCACGATGGAATGGCACGGCTTTTTGCGTCTTTCTCGGTCGTGGCGCTAGATGTCGCTTGATCTGCAGCACTGCTTGATACGGTCGCGGTATCATGCTCACATCTAGAGACCCAATTTACACAATTCGACGGTTTTTTTTATTTCTAGGTTAATGTTTCGTTCGGAAAAGATATATTCATCTCCTTTGTAAATAATAAACAATTTACATGTTTCTGGAGTGTTTCTATCTTCTACAATGCAAATTTTTGCTTAGAAAGCACTCTTCAATTCAACTGTTGAGGTTTCCTTCTTGCGGCTCAGCCATTCAGAACATCGAAGATAATTTATTAGACAAAATGTGCTTAAAATAGTCTTACTTTTTGAAGTTTCGACGTTTCCTTCCCGGACGTTCGGTATATGTATAAGTAAGAATAACATATTTACAATTACATTGAAAAAGACTACAAATTAAATAGTTTTATTTTTTATTGAATTGTACAATATAAAATTGAAACGCATCAACCAGCAACATTCCATATTATAAATATTATCCAATGATGCGCAACACATTACTCCGTTTTGCCAATTTTTTGCGTAGTTTAATCATACATCACCTTTTATAGGTTCTTCTTATTTCATTTCTTGAAAAAATTAATATTAAATATTTTTTTTAATGACTATCGGGGGCCCTGGCCCCGGGCCCTTTGGCCCGTGCGTTAACACGACACTATAATCTCCATGATGGAATGACAAGACTTTTTGCGTCTTTTAAAATCAAGGACCCAGAAAACTGAATGGATTATCACTACGCAACGTGTTAGGAGTAATTTACAATATATAGGGACAAGATTTGTCCACTTTTTCGTTACCAGGGCGCGGTAAAATGAGTTGTTTTTTTGTTTTCAAAATTTGCCGTTTTTCCTGTAGCATTACAATACTTTCTCTATACTGCGTAAGCAGTGGCGAGAAAGTAAAATCTGTCTCAAGATATAGACAATGTGAAGTTGTTTTAGAAAGAAATGAGTGGTTTTTTGTTTTGAAAAGTGTAGAAAAATTGGCATTTTTGGACATAGCGTTTTTAGAAGACCACTTGGTCAAATATTGTGACTTGATCGACGCCTAATTTAATACTTTACTCTTTTTATAATAATAAAATCGTTTAAACCTGGTTTTGAAAAGAAAGACGAAAATAAAAAGGTATGAAAATATTGAACTTTTCCCCATCCCCTCAACTCGAAAATCGAGGCAAACCAAATTACTCACATTAGAGACCTACATGAGTGATTAAAATAATTTCCAAATTTCCGCCAATTCTGGGGAGGCAGACCCTTTTTTTTTTTTGTGTATAACTTTACTGCCATAACTAATTCTCAACACTGAAAACTTGTTATCAAGGTGGTTTCTTGAAACTTGAATATTCAATATTTTAACTAAAGATATCAATTCCAGGTCTCCATTTCATATTAACTCACAATGACCTTCATCATTAAAAGAAAAATAAGTGACTTGGTGACCTTTGAACCTTGATAAGAAAGATCAATTTAAAAGCTCTGAATATATTAAGTTACCTCTCATTGCCATACATTTAAAATTAAATTGGACCATAAATATTTGAATAAATATTCTGGTCACACATTATTGTGTAAAATGTGTAATTTATTGTGTATATATTATTTCAATGCATGGAAATATTCTCAGAAGAAACATGGAGTAATCAAAACAAGAGATCATGTGATATTTCTTTATCGTATTAGGCAGAAAATGCATGTTTAAGAGCAACAGCTTTTCTACAAGAAGATTGATACTAATAAAAAATCTGTGCAAATGATGGCTTTCAGATTCATAGTGGTGATATTATGCATTTTATTTCAATATTATGAGGGGGCTTCAATAGGAAACAAAGATTTGTGCAGCAAATTAATTTTTAAGCTCTCACTTTTCAGTCAAAGACAAGAAAATGGGAAATGGGAGACACACGTAAGTAAAATACATCAAAAATATTCTTTGTTCAATGAATGATGTAGATTCTCTTATCATAAATAAAATTTAACTGAATAAATCAAATGTTGGTGTCATATAAAATGAATGTTGCTGTATAAATAAGATCCTTTTGAGGAAATTGGATTGTATTTGGCAAGTTTTAATCTTATGTAAGCAGTAACCAAATTAAGCAATATTACCAAAATAAATTGTTTATTACTTACCTTTCCTTTGGCATTACATTCAGTTTTTCTTTTTCAATAACATGCAGTGATTGAAATAACATGCAGTGAATAAAAAATCCACAAAAAAGAATGCTGATATCAAAATTGTTTAGTTGCACCTATTTAAAACATGGCTATTTCATTGTCTTTCATTTGCTTGCTTTTGCTGTTAATTAATTAATTTGCTATTGTATTGCTCTTAACATTCATCTTTCATTGCCAATCTGCAGTTTTATGCAATTCTAAAATATTAATACAATTACAATTGCATCTTTTAGGTTGAACTGAACAAAGGGAACACTACTGAAGACTCAGAGCATGAGAAAGATCTTCATTTAGATGTTAAACAAACAATTGCTACATGCAATTGTACAAAGGACGTGTTAAGTGTAGAAGCAAACATCATAGGTGAGATTAAAATTAACGTAGCTACAATACGACTAACAAAATCAGAATAAGGTCAAAGCAATCTTAAGTTAAACAGCTGCCAAACATTCAGAACAATTCAGCTGAGAAACAGATCTTTCTCTTTTGAATTAATAATTTAATTTGCACTAATCCATATATTTTTTCATTATTCACATTTAAAACTTTATTGTGTCAGCCCTAATAAAGTTTTTGTAATGGATCTTCCAATTTCATTTTTATATTAGGGATCTTAAATTAAACTCCCTTTAACCATATTTTTATCATCATCATGATCGTGCATGTGATTAGGCATCTGAGCCCATCCCTTTTATATTTGTAAGAGACTGATTTACTCCACTGAGTGTTCTACCATTTCATTTTGATCTTCCAATTTTTTTCTTCCTTACAGTCCATACATTTGTATTTTTAATATTTATTACTTAGCCAAATTTGAAAGAAAATTTTTTTGTCCCTTCATGGTTACCAGCCCCTGTGATATAGTATAATTAATGCAAAAGATAAGATTTTTCTTACTCATGTCCTGAGTGAGTTAAAATACATCAGAACACAGTTAATAAAAAGAAATCATTAAATTTTTGTCTGTTTATTGTTTGGTGTACCTATCATTAAATTAAGTGCAAATATAGTTTACCTTTTTAAAACCTAAAGAATAAGTTATTTACCTTATTATCAATAATGATAAGCTGACCTGAATGGCCGAGGAGGCTAAGAGCCTGTACAGACTCAGCACTTCGGTCCGAAGGGTTGCAAGTATGTGTCCCGTCTTGGGCATGGATGTTTGTCCCTTGGCTCTCGTGTATGTGCTGTAATGGAGGGTCTTGTGTTCTGCTGACCCCAGATCAGAGGAGCCCACAAGCGTCTTGGTGTCTAATGTGTGGTCGAACACGTGTCCCATCGGGACGTAAAGGGTAACTGGCAGTCATCTGGATAAAAGCTCTAGCAAAAATAATCAATAATGACAAAATGATGATGATAATAATATTAGCAATAACAACAACAATAACAATAAAAATCAAAACAACAATAACAATAATAATAACCACAACAACATTTCAATAAATATTATTTTCTTCGTTTAGCCCCTCCTCCTCGGCCCAGCAAAAATTACACTTTATATGCTGGTCATGGATATTATTTTCTACAAAGATTGCTTCAGCAATCAGAAGAAGCCAACTTTTTATGTAATAATGAAGGAGCTCATTTAGCAGTCATAAATTCAAAGGAAGAAGCTGATATTGTTAAAAAACTTATTCAAGATACAATGGGACATGATGGTGCTAACAAAGAAGTATTTGTTGGTTTATATAAACAAGCAGGAGAGAATATCATCACTGTGTATGGTGAGTTTATGTTACCCAAAACAATATAAGCAATTAATTGCTATGTAACAAAATTCAACTTTTTCTCCGCCTGACTTTCTTAATGTTATCTATCTAGTTCAAAAAATATGATTAGTCATAGCTAAAAGACAAAAGTTTGCTTTTGCAGCCTAGAATAAATTATTTTGAACAACTTTTTGATGAAAAATAATTTTTAACATTTATTTGTGTAAACTTCCATCAGTTATTAGTGTTCAAAGTTCTTTAAAAATGTTATTTAAGTGTGAGAAAAGTTATTAGCAATAATATTCAGCCAGTCTTAGTTCATTCCTGCGATTGAATCCCAAAAGTTTAGTAATTTTGCTGTAATTTTTTCCACGAATACTAGCAAAAAATTCAATGTTAAAACAATTCTATACAAAAATAAGTCATTTTAGCAATGTAAGTTACTACAGATACCACTTACTAGTAACTATTGACCTTAGTTGACAAAGAATTAAAAGTAATAATAACATTAATGAGGTTTTTCAAATTTAGTGTGAAAATGCCTTTTTTAAATTCTGTACTTTTTCTCTCAGAGTTTCTATCGCTAATTCATATTAAGCATTCTGTGGTTAAGAACAGGGGTGGACCTAAGATGGGAACTCATGACAATTAAGTCCCCTCAGAAGCTGAAGACACATTCACAAAACATAGATTTTCCTAATTTTCTATAGTTACAGATGTCATTCAACAAGTAAGAGCTTGTAAAGACCTGACTGGTGACAGGTATTTACACTCTTAGACGTGTGTAGTAGAGTAGTGCATGCAAGTGTAATTATGTATGGAGATACTACAGAAATACTACCAATTAGAGCAGCTGGGTGCAAGAAATCTCCTCCAGACAGTGACTGAATTTGATCTAGCTATCTAGGTAGTGTCAAAAATTCACCCCCTTCACTACTCAAACTCCAAGACCTCTGTATAAAAAATGCTGCAACTGCAATGATTGTTGTCACCAAGCCACCTCACTACTTCACAAAACAGATGTTTTATAATAAGAGTTATTAAAACATTTGTGTTGTAATAATTCATGTCCCAATATTAACAATTATTATCAGTTTCTTTTTTTATATTTTTTTATTTTATTTTCTGAAAATTTCTTTTTGTTGCGTCTACCATTTTGACGCAACGCGTCTCGAAGTCCCTTAAGGGTCGTTGAGCGCTTTGCGCTGTGGAGTAATCCTCCATTACTTTGCGCGCTTTTGGAGTAATTAAATAAATCCCAATTTTACTGAAAATTGTATAGTTTTCTTCACATGCGATATATATATATATATATATATATATATATATATATATATATATATATATATATATATATATATATTATTATTAAAATTATTCAATCCTCGTAATAAACAAAATGCAACACAAAGAAAATGTATGCACTCTTTACAAATATCCAAATAGCGAATCACTTCTACTATAAATAAAATTATCCTAACCCCTTTGTCTACTCTTAAACCAGAATTTCTCACACCGTGCATCTGATTTGAAAATTTCACTTCTATGATTCTTAACTTAAATTTTTTAACATTTATTTCATACACAAATTAGCTATCGTTAAAAATCAAGAACCCCTAACACATTATTATCAAGCACATGACATTTAAACGGACTGACTACAGTATTTCAGTATTACTGTTCATCATATTTTTCATAAAAGAAACAAATTTTACAAAGCCTTCTAACTTCCCTTCAAACTAATACACGCACTGTTCTGTTCAGTTCTAAATTCTCCTAATCGTTCCGTTCTATAATTTTTGTGGAACTCATATTTCTTCCTTTCTCGGTCAGTGGCAGTTCCGCGGTTTCCGGCTACTAAATCCCGTCGCTGCTCTCAGGTTCCGTTGAGAAATTTGCACTGGTTACCTTGTACGACGGTTCAGCTACCTCGATTTGTGGCGTGCGTCGCCTCCCATCTCCTCGCCGCTTCGTCTCACGGCCGAGGCTCTCACTCTCCGCTGTCCTTGCAGCGCAGGCAGCTGGCTCTTGCATTCCCCAGCAGCGCGACGGCGGCCGTCAAGTCGTCCGACCTCGGCGCCTCCGGTCGCATGGCGTCCACATTGGTTTGCACTCGCACGTTTCTTCGTCTTCGTGTTTCACGAACAAATCACGCTTGCACAATCCCCTTTCGCTCGTGCCCATCGTAAGCTCTTAGTTTCGACTGGATTCTGCAGAGACTCCCATAAACTGCATTGTCTGATTTATGAACACCAGAATGGATACTACAATTTCTGGCACTGCTTCCTATGCTAAACCCAATACTCTTCACATTCGCCTCTCTCCCTCGCAATGTTATAATGTTGGGCACACGCAGGTTATATCTTACCTGCAAATCACGTTCTGACAATTACGCGTAATGTTCACATCTAAGGGCTTCCTCGTACTACGTTTGCCTCAAAATTTTGAAGCGGAATAGCTACGTTCACCTCGGCGTTACTAACACGAAAAGTAGCTCCGTTCACGTCGGCGTTTCAGATCAGAAGAAGGTTTTAACGTATTTTTCTGTTAGTCAGTAGGCTTGCCTCCTTCCCTTGCCCCTGCGCGACATAGGAAAAGGCCTCCCCATGGCCAGTAAAGCTGACCATCTAGCTGGTCAGACGTCACTAAAGCTTCGAACGCGCCCTGATTTGCGAAATGAATTGTAGACGCCTCAGGACCTACTCATATCAGTATCAGTACCGTGTATATATATATATATATATATATATATATATATATATATATATATATATATAGAATATGTGATGAGTTACATAAATTACATTTAAACTATATACATTACATTTTTTTTTATTTTCAATTTTTTGTGAAGTAAGTTTCTGTAACATTTACAAAAGGCTCGGAGACTCGAAAAATGCCAGATCCGTGGCACGTACTACATGTGAATCTATGTTGTTGTGAGTCTGTCTCTGCTATTTATGCACAAAGAAAATGAAGAGTACTCTTATTTACAAACAGGGTCTTGCATTTTGTCTTAACATCTTTAAATTTTCGAAATGTGTTTTCTTTTCAAGGTGATACTTATGAAGTACCAGATGGCATTATACAGGAGAATGATGGCAGACAACAAATACAAGATAATTTTGTAAATCTCTGCGGAACTATCAATGTGAAAGGAAATCTGAACTTTGTTCCATGTCAGTGGAAATTACCCTCGATATGTGAACAAGAACTATAATGAATACGAGAAATACTGTAAACATAAATGAGTATTTTAATTTTTTATAATACTTGAACTGATAGCCGCAAAATCAAGATTCTTCAAACATCAAAAATACTTCAGATGGAGCTACATTGCTATTTTGTTTTGCATTTCACTAATGATTGTGTCTGTCGTAACATGTCAAATGTATAAATATTAAATATAAACTTTTTAAAACAAATTATGACTTTTCTCTATGAAAATTACCAAATTTCAGTACCTGGAAATGAAAAGGTTCAACATCAAACTTTTCTTTCATGTTCATTACAACAAACGTTTATTGGATTTATTTGGATTAGGTAGTCCTAAAACAAACTGCTACTACTGCAATGGATACCGATTTTACGACCTCATTGCCCACTCATGCAGCCGTTTCCGAGAACGGCCCTTCATTCAACTCTCTTCGAAGCCAAGAGGCAGTTCTTCGCGCCCCCTCTCAAAAATAAACAGGGTCATAAATATCTTAAGGCGGTTCCACGAATATGTGTTTTTTAATTTGAGACATCTACACAAATATTTTTGTATTGAAATTATTTTCACAAGACTAAAATTAAAATTTTTGTAATAAAACAAATTATAATTTTTGTAAAGTTCAAGGCAGTGTTTTCTAATAATAAACAGATCTTGTTCTAGGGCTCTATAGTTCTGAATTTCGACTACGATGTATTAGTTTTAACTGGTTAAATCGTCCAGTGTAGGTGCTCATACAATTTTCCTTTTTCCGCCAACTTTTTCCTGCTGTAACAAAGTGTTTAAAAATAACTAGTGAGAACCCGTCAAAATTTGACGGTGAGATCTGAGATAAATGTAAAATAGTGTGCCCAGACTAATGTTTACAATACGTTGCATTGTTTGGATCTTCAGGGTACAACGAAGATATTCTGTGATGTGGAGTTCCCAAACTTTTCAACACGTATGGCTCAGAACCAGGTAGCAATGTAATATCGGCACCAAATTACACAAAAGAAAGAGCACTACTATACTGACGGTTATTATTTCTAAGGTTTTTTGATGTGTCATCATCTCCTATAAGCAACTGTTTGATTTCTTCTGGCGTATTGCTCGAACTTATTTTCCCATTTAAGCAACACAGAACAAACTGGTTTGCAGAATTTTTCTCACATGGAAAGTACAAATCAGAACAAAACTGACATTTCATAGACAACGACCAAACAGAAAATGAAATGACCTCACTATCACGACACCTACGCTGACTTTCTCTTTCCTTGCGTCCAGTTACTGTACGTTTGCGTGTTTTGGGGCGCGTGGGCAAGGATTCGGAATTCGACACAGTAACCTGTGAACAACTTCATTACTTCAGTACAACCGAGTAAAACTCACTGTTCGAATGTTCTCTACAAAGTACATAACAAAAGCAAATACATACAAACTGTCAACACCACAATGTAATTATTACACTGAAACAAAACCTTGACGAATTGTAAACAAATCCCAACAATCAAAACAAGGCATCAAGCAGCGCCACCATGAAGCAGCCACTCATTGGAAAAAACAATTGACTATTGATAAACGTACAATTAAAGAATGATTTAACTAATTAATTAATTTACACCATAAATGTTGAATCAACACAAACAATATATGATGACACATCTAGGGATCACATTCTTTCATTTAAAGGAAAAAATACTACAATCGGTGCAGTAGAAGCTCTAAACGAAGCCATGGCAGAATACCTTCTTTTTTTAAATATTTTGTGGCGTCATGGAGAAAAACACACAGACATGTACAAGTATGTACACGTTTATTTACACGTATGTACAATAACTAAATTCTGCTCCGAAACTACATGCTTTTGAGTATTTCCCTGTGGATACCCCACATAGCTAGGGAGGCCCCGCCTGCACTGTCGCTTCTCCCGCGCCACTACCGTGACCTCGTCACCTGTGCAAGAGGCACGACACGCTCCAGCCTGGGCGTAAAGTTTTGCGCATCGCGCGAGGTTTCCAAAACAAAAACCCCCGTGTGAGCTCGTCGGCTCGATTTTATACCTAGAGTGTAGCCGTCATGTGACCGTCCTTGGTGTAGGAGGGAGGCTCGCATCTACCACGTGACCTTCCAGGTCAAGCTGGCGTCCACTTTGTCTAAATATATCCCAACGCCGTGGCGCCAAGGCTATTCAGCCCGCAGGTATGCGATACTTCCGCTCCTCCTCCCACCCACGGCCGCCAACGTGACGCTACAATATAGATAGTAGATTATGAAACGATGATGCAATAATGGGTAATTATTACATGAGTATGATATTAGGAAACGAGCGAGTATCGTAAACTTCACACTAGTGTATTAATATCCATTCCATCGAGTTTCATACGGTACTTTTTCTACGACTAATGGTAACTTTTATAAATTAAACTTTTACATTGAATCGTTTCGTGCAA
Source organism: Teleogryllus occipitalis (assembly GCA_011170035.1). NCBI lineage: Eukaryota > Metazoa > Arthropoda > Insecta > Orthoptera > Gryllidae > Teleogryllus > Teleogryllus occipitalis. Next base: position 60,755 of record BLKR01001458.1, on the reverse strand, counting down.
GTTGATATGCAAGATTCAACCAAGACCACCAATACGGGATAGCTCCCTACCCAACCCTACCGCAAGTGGCGTTGGTTTGCCAGTCCGCCTGTGAGAAAGCACAAAAGTTTAGTTTTAACTTAATAAATAAATATATTTCCATTAACCAAACTATTGGTATAGTTTTTCGTACCCTTTTTGTGAGTTTTGCGTCAATAATTCCGACGTCACAATTTTCGCTTTTACTCTTATTTCTGGAGTTGTCAACTACATCTCTGAATAACTAGACAATTTAAAATAAAGAATTGGCCAGATTTTAAGGACAACCACACGGCACAAACATATGACATAAAATAACTCCTGATCTTAAGGTCAGTCACATGTTTCCTCCAATAATTACCACTGCGCTAGTCATATATGATCGAAGTGAAATTACAACCCAATTTATTTTAAATAATATCGTAAAAAGTACTTCTAATAAAAGAAAATACAACTGACACGCATAATAAAATATTAAAATAAATTTTAATGTACACAATCGAATGAAATATTTACTTGAACGATTCTCAATGATTAATTGTCAATACTTGGTTTTTAAACTTCTCTGATTGGTCAAGAACCTGTATCATAATAAAATCTGTATCGTAATGAGTTTCATTATGCAACGAGTGGCAGCCATCAAATGACCGAATTATTCAATAGGAATAGAAAAAAGTATTAAGAATGTACATTTTAAACTAATGGTGTTATAAAAGCAGTTGTAAAACTCATTATGAATCGTGGGGAATGAGGAGCGAAAACTAATTCTTTTAAAGCCAATACATCAACACAAATAAGACTATCCGAAACAGCGGGAAACATTGTAGCCCAACAACGAGATGTAATTCTCATAATTCCAAACTGCTTTCGTGGCGTTTCCATTGACGTGTTGCAACATGTCATATCGTAAAAGATTCTCTTCAGCAAAATAAACGCGGGGAATTCATATTTACAATTTCGAAGAAAAAAACTGGAGCTCTTTTTGAGAAAATCTTAATTATAAAATCGCCTTTACTTAACAGAAAATTACTTATGACCTCATTTAAAAATCCAATTATGAAGAACAGATTTTATTGCCAAAAAAATATTCAATGTTGTAGTTGTAGGAAAACTCCGAAAAAAGTTAAACTTCTACTATTTTCGAAAATTCAGTTCAACGAAAATTGGACCCATGTCATTTTATAAATATATTTCGCAATGTTCGGGAAAAAAATTCTAGGAGTTTTTGAGAAAATATTTTTACTTTCTCGCTTATTACTTATGTAGTATAGAGAAGGTATTATATTGATGCAGCAATATAGTGTTGCTACAACAGCACCTACTTTTCGGTTCTTGTACGTAATAGTTACGTGTAGTGTCCGCCAGTGGCACTTCAAAAACCCGCCATCGGCGCCACGGGCCATATGGTAGCCCAGACCACCGCCAGAGGGAAGCAGAAATGAGTCCCCGTCGCCACGCTTGAGCGACATAGAAGACCCCCCCCCCACCCCCCGCAGGAGAAGAGAGTGGCCGTCCAGCGCCGACGGCCTCTCTCTCTCGAAATCAGACTTTGTCGCAGTGGTTTCAATAGCAGGACATTGTATTGTATGTAAACGTGCTCGGACTTTGGACTATTCTTTGGAACTCGGTTATAAATGTTTCTACGATGACTTGGCATAATTTAGTTTCTCCCAGGTATTGTGACCTCTGGCGATGTTGAAAGACTTAATTCTTTGGACGAAATAAAATTGTTATTTTTAAACAGTGTACCCAGTGTTTAATTTAGTATACAATTTTATTGGCGTCAAGGGAAACGAAGATAGCTACAGGGATTAGATGGCACAGTTGTGACAGAAAGTACACAGGAGTGGTAGGAAGTACGAGAGGAACGCCAGTAACAGCAACACGCGTCTTTCTGCAAGCGATCACGGCCATGACCGCGCCAGCTGCGCAGGGGCTGGTAATATGGCGATGGTGTAACGGTTAGCTATCGGACTGCTATACCCAAGTTTGCGGGTTCAAACCCGAAGGCGTGGGTTTTAAAGGGCGAAAAAATCCTTCGTACGCCTTCCTTCGGAGGGGAAGTAAAGCCGGCTCTCCCATGTTAGTAGATTTACTGTATGTACAATGTTCGCACTTTTTCTTGATTCTCGAGGTCTCTAGTCCTCGCTCAGCCCGGCATAGCACGGTCCGGTAGAAAATATGAGCTCCACTCGGAACGTCACGGCTGTTTACAGTGCTGCCCACCTTCCTTTCCAATGCGGACTTCCTAGTTTCCATTTCGGTCTCTCTTTCTATCGATCATGTTCCTTCTTGTTACTCAATTATTTCTATGACTATTAATTATTTCTTCAGAATTTAAAAAAATCTTCCGTTGTTTCTCATAGCTATCTACTCCAAGACAAGTTATTACGCCGAGTTTTCTGTCAATAAAGTTGACAGCCCTGCACTGATGTGACGTAGACAGAACCTGCATCTCCCCCCCCCCCCGCTGTGGAGTATCAAGAAAAAGTGCGCTAGTAGTAAAAGATCCTCAAGCTTAAATGAAGCCTCTGAGTTAAGTTCAAATTGCCTGCTTCTTCGCCCAAGTAATACCTTCTTTCTCTCCTAGTTGGTGATTAGCGAAATTTGCGTGGTCAGACGGAAGAGCAGGTCTGATGGAGAGGTCTCGCCCCGTAAAATTAGGCATCAATTCAATACCATTCTTCCCCAGTTTCGACGAGCGCAAGGAGAAATGGTGCTCGTACGGCAAATGGTGCTCGAATGCAAGGTTGCAGCAACGCCTGGCATTCTACAAGGTAACAGACGAGGACAGCACGCGCTCATTGTTTTTAAGTATTTCGAGTAGTGAGCTGTACGAGTTATTGCAGAAGCTTAGCCCACACGAACCAGTAGAGAATCTGATGTTTAGCGAGATTATGAATAAGCTTTACAAGTTTTATGTTAAACAGCCGCATGTAATCGCTAACCAGTACAAATTCTATAAGATTAGACTGCAGCCGGGGCAGATGGAACAATGGAAGAGGGACAATGGAAGATGGGACAAAGCCGGGACAATGGAAGATGCAATTGAAAGGTTTAGCTAGAGACTGCGGTTCAGTCGCTAATGTGGAAGGTCATATGTAGAGAGCGTAATTAGGAAAAGGTTGGTGGTGCATACGCCTGAGAAGAAAGTGAGATATGAAGCATTGCAGAGAATTAATCTGCCGTTAGGCGAAGTACGTAACTTAGCATCAGTTCACGAGGTCACTGTATCGCTGGCGCAGCGAATGGAGTCAGGTCGCGCCGTTAAGCAAGTGCGTGAAATATTGAACAAGTACAACATTCCGAGGCCAGGGATAACGCGGCAATGAGGAAAAATGAAGGCAATAGCAAGGTGAAATGTTGCCGAGGATGTTTTATATCACACGATAAGGAGTGTAGATTCCTCAAATCTAAATGTTTCAGATGTGATAAAGTAGGGCACATAGAGTCAGTGGGCACGGCGAACGCTAAGGTGAACACCAGAGCACGTAAAGCAGCAGATATAGGTTCTCTCATGGGTCAATTGAGAGATGGCTACAACCCCTGTGTCGCCATCACAACATTTAAAAGCCGCGCTGATGACGTCAGGGGATGACGCACAGCGACGGTTGTGTGTAATCCCGCGACCTAAAAGATGTCAGCCAATGAGGAGAAGGCCGATAAGCCCTAAAATTGCCATTGGCCGGCATCGGTCATGCGAGGTGTCTGAAAACCATCACCTCGGCAGGTCGCGTAAGCGAACATTCTTCTGAAAACCGTCGCAGGGGCAAGTCGATTCATTTCTTATCAAAAATTCGTCGTGGAAGCAAGGCGAAAGTATTTGGCTATGAGATTTAAGGGCCGAAACGAACTTTGTATTTCGTGGAATAATTAGTTTTTCCCGAAGCAGTTTAGTTGTGTCGTGCGCGAGCTACGAAGAGTTAAAAGGTAATTGTCGCACAAAAGCCGACCTAACACTGACTAGTAAATTCAGTAGGCTCGAGTTAGATCGGAGTAAAAACTCACAAGCTCGTTTCTTCTACAATTACGTAAACGTGAGCTGCACCGTCAAAAATGTAAAATCGCCGATCCGAGCCGAACGCCGCCAGAAAGAGCCGTCTACTAGAACCTGTAGCAAAGAAGAAGTCCATTAAGTTTATAAATTTATGACGGACATTTTGGAACGTGAGTAAAACACGACGCCGCACGCATCCGAGAAGGGGGAAAGAGGCTTGGATCATCGCGAGGAAAGCTTCGCCAGGAAGACGCTGCCAGCCGCCCAAGGCCGCCTCCAGCGACACCGGTTCCGTGCAAGCGAGGCAAACTGCTGCCTTCAGTCCCCAAGCGGACCCGACGAGGTCATCCACCCCGATTTCAACCCTGCGGGCACGCTGCTTGCAGCAAAAGCTGAACCCCAAGGTACACGTCGCTGAGAGCCGTGGGACGATAGTGAGTACCCGTAAATCCACAGAATTCTTAGAGAATTTGCTTTTCTGTAAAATAAATCCGATGCCCTCTTGTAAAATTTGCATTTGAGATTGTGTTAAATTTCATTTTGTGGGTGAAGGCATCACTAATCTACCTTGTTATTTGATAAAAATTCAAATAAAAAAGTGTAAACTATGTTAAATAATGTAAAATTGTAGAAAGTGTAATTAGAAAGTTAGGATGGCCAATAGTACGATTATTTCCGCGCCAGATGGTTGCGTAGGAGTGCATTGTATTATGTGTTAATGAAATTTGAAATCAGTAGCGTCAGACATTAGATTATGATCGCAGAATTATTAACAATAAAATCCGCAGTACTTTTTGAGATTTTACATTAGGGACCTAATGATTGCTTGTGATATACTTGTGAAATCACGCAGAGCATTGGTTTGTGAGTTAAAGTTTTGTACAAATTTTGTATCGTCGAAGTTTTTATTAATGAAGTGTTCTAAAGCCTATAGTAGCGCTTGTTGTTAATGTGTGTGAGTTTCCTCAGTCATATTATCATATATATAAGTCACTCGCCAGAACCCAGTCGCTAACACCGTCGCTCGCTATCTGTCCTGGCGTCGGGTCGGAGCCCTCTTATAGCCCGCTAGGGCTAGAGGCCCGCCGACTAGCTGTGGAGTAGGGGCGGTGGCGAGTCCCTACCCGCTTGCTCGGGCGTGACGGCCGCGCGCGGACAGCCCAGGCCGGCCCGCAACGGTCGCCTTCCTCTCCCGCCGGGGGCGGTAACGCCCCGCTGACGTTGCTCGGCGGCGGGTCTTTCAAATGCGCGCGGGCGGTCACGACACTACATTACTAAATACTGACTAGAAATAGGGAACATAACGACAGAAAGCATTCTAAGAGCACCGGTTGTAAATCCGTCAGATTTTGGACATTATAATGCAGTTTCTAATGCAAATGACCCAGAAACAGAAGGATTTTCTAAGACATGAGGGAGGAACGGAAACAAAATCAAATGCGAATGGAGCAAGAACTCACTAATTAACGATTAGACGTACAGAAACAGTGGGAGAAAAAGGTTAATGCAGGAAAGTAATAAAAAATACTTCAGGGATGAAATGATTAAAAACTTGAGAGACGAAGTGCGATGTGACGTCGCATCACGACGTGCAGATAAAGAATATAACACAACTAAAGTACACGTATTTGATTATCTAGTATTGTGAAGTAGAAGAAATGACAGATAGTACGTTAAAGAACATTGACATTGATAATCAAGTGATATTACCAGAAAATAAAATTATTTCCATGAATTCAGAAGACGAATGCGAATTAGAGGCTAAGTTGCTGCCGGAAAGCAAAATACGCCAGGAAAAGAGAAAAATCGTATCAACTCAGATTAAATTAAACAAGTTAAGTAGGGGGCAGGAATTAGTTTCTCATGCAATAATATTTTCCGCTCAGCTCACTGAATTCGTGAGTCATTCGTTTACAGAAAGCTACGAACGCAACCTTCCTTTTCACTGGTCTATAGGGATGTCGAGAGGCGAAGGCTCAGTGACACGCGGCGTACAAGGCGATGGACGGTGACATTTGTGTATAAGAGAGAGAAGGGAACAGGAACACAAGAACAACCCCGCAGTGCAACACTGTTTGGGCCCTGGTCGCGCAAGCGACACGTCGTAGATGTAAACACGGAAAGATTACAGAGAGGTACGGACTATTGTGACATATATACAATATACAAATTGCTGAAAATCTGCATATTAACGTCTTGAGAGATATTTAAAAACATACATTTGTGTAATTTAAAAAAAAATAATGCCGGAGAATGACTTTGTCATCTTACACAGTGCCATTATCACTATGCATACAAAATATTTGAGAAAACATTTGTAGACTTTTCGAGAAAAACTTGTTCTTGTTATTTTTTAATATTGCACATATTGCACACAATATTGCGCGAAAATTAGTAAAACTTAAAAAAAATCAACATAAACTTAATGAAAGAACTAATTATGGAGAACAAATTTTATTTGAAGCAAAAATCTCTATAATATATTTTGTAATTAGTAAGAAAACGCCGAAAAATTTCAAAGTTGTGAAGTTTTCGAAATTTCAGAGTTAACAGTGAAAATCGGACCCATACCATCTTTATAAGTGTATTTTACTCTATTGTTTCAAAAATTTTAAGAAAAAACTTGGATCAATTTTTGAGAAAATTTTGAAAATGTCCCAGGGGCTGCAGTAAAGTATCTCCAAATTTTAAAGACTGTTTTTTCAAAATCGCAAATCTTCGAGCCGAGCCAGAGCGACTGGGGAATATGGATTTTGGGAAAATTCTACACATGATTTAGGCGGTAGTGGTGTTCACAAACGGACGGACGGACGGATGGACAGAGGGACGATAAAAAAAAGTTTGAAATATAACTCTTTCGGTTTCAGGGGACTCCATAACGTGTATTTCCGTTGAAATCTTGAAATCGATTATCCCATCATTACATAACTTTCTCTGTACTATGTATATTACTCGGTATATGCGTATGTATACGATAAAGTAACAAGGAACGCTTAAAAGAATGGCGTTGTTTTAATTTTCGTTGAACATCTGAATGTTGGAAAATTGCGAATTTAGAAATAATACGAGAAATTTTGCGCTGTTGTAGCACTAGTATGTTTTGGAAACATAAAACTGCGAATTTAACTCTCAATGACGACTTACTTTTAAATAGTAAATATCATTTGGCTGAGTATTAATAATCAAGAACGATAATTGTCACACGGAGAGTAAAACCTAGTGTTCCTAAATATGATTTACAAAGTAAAGAGTATAATAAATACCAATGTGAATGTGAACCAGATAACACAATTTCACTGTAAAATTATGGGTTTCGGTAAGAAAAGCAAAGATGAATGTAGGGCAAAAGATAGTATCAATGTAACAAATGAAATAGTGTTGTTCTCTAACAAAGTGTGCACGTCGCCGAGCGATTGGGCAAAGAGGCGGGTGGCTTCAGAGGTTGACGGCCAGAGATCAGATTGGCTTCAGTTATTAAGGTGAAAAGTGGGAATGACCAGGTATTTCATTATTATTTCGTCCTTTCTATAGTTACATTTAAGATCCAATTTAAACTTTCTTCCTTCGCGTTGGTTTCATTAATATAATTCATGAAGAATAAACCCAATGTGTAAGGATGACCTATCATAAATCAAATGAACGCGAACTCTTGGTTTGGCGTAAATTTTTTGAAAATTATATTAATATATATTAGCCAATCAGTTAACAATTTAAAACCTAATTGCTCGCGCATATAGTAGATCTATAATATGGTGCAGGTAAATTATAACGAAGGTGTATAACTACCTTTAATTAAGTGATGGAAATTGGGAGGTGAGAAACTACAAACACTTTTCCCAGAAAAGAATAGTTGCTCAGCTCTTGCATATCACGTGGAAATTTTGAATTCTACCTAGGCTCCGGTGGTGGTAGCTCAGTGCATCAACTGATGTCACTGCAGCGCCTCTGACCGGGAGGTCCTAAGTTCGAGTCCTGACGGCAGCAGGGTTTTCGACACTAGCTTTTCAGCGAGGTCGAATTCAGTCGCTGTCTGAAGGAGAATTCTAGCGGCCGGGTGCTCTGATCGGTAGTTTTCCGTGGTTTCTCCGATCAACACCAGCCGAATGCCGGAGCAGTACCCTAACAAACGTGCCACGGACCACGCGCGATCTGTCCTTCCTCTTCCTTGTCCTATTCTCTCTTACACACACACACTTACACTAACATGCACCACACTACCATATATTCCGGGAGACCGGTCGGGAGCTTAGAGCTTGTCCCGGCTGGGGCGGTGCCCCGCTGGTGGGAGAGTCCTGGTTAAGGGGAAACCCCACTAGCCGACTGTATCTCGCCATCCAGCGGGGGAATATCACCGCCACCTCCTGAGAAAAAAGCATGCACTACACTAACGGGACTAATGACCGAAGCAGTTGATGCGCCCGGAAACACTAAAAAATCAATCAATAAAAAACCTAGGCTCGTCGACCTTTGATTTGTCATATTACAATGTATTTGTGTCATTAATATCCATTAAAGGAAATTATAATAGAATAGAATAAAAATAACTTCGTTGCATGTTGTGAGTTTGTCGTTTGCCATTTCCACATTCAGTTTTAATAGTCTTTATGTGACGACGTTATATAATTTGTATTTTTAAATTTGATAACTTTTTCATTCTTTACCAAATCAACTCGGGGTTGATTTTATTTTACGAACTCAATACTATTTCGTTTTTCAAATGTTCGAAAAATATAAAATGATATTGTGCACGTTCGTAGTTAATTAATTAGAACATTTTAAAATTAAAATGACACACAAAAAGGGCACAATTAAAGAACAATTTGATAAGAAAATGTGGACTTAATAAATTATTTTAAAACATCATTTGAACATTAATCGCCTCTTTAAAAAGTGAACACAACAGACATTTGAGACACAAAGGATTTGATCGATCTGGAAGTGTTCAATGCAGCTTTAGCATGAGGATTTTGTAAGCAAGATTTGCGTGAAGATAAAAGTATCGTAACCCAGAGATTTTGACGGAAATGCACATTCTCGCCTTAACAAAAATTAATGAAAGAACTTCTGTTATTCAGAATTTATTATAATGTATCTATTCCTAAAATTCCTAACATACTATTCAGAGATAAGTTAGATTTATATTACTGCGACATTGGACAAATGACAAATAACATTGGCCTTGTTGAGAATTATGCGGTAGTTAACAATGCTCTGTGAGTGATAATGGCACTCGCTGCCTGGTGATGAGGGTGGTGAGCTAGCTTTGGAGTTTGGAAGGGTCGATGGGTCAACCCTTTTAAGGTGACAGGGCATGGCACCCAGGTATTTTACTTAATATTTTTTGCAATTTCTGAATTGTTTCTCCTTTCATTCTTGCCAGTAAATCGTGACACTAATTTTAACTAATTTTCTTCCACTTGGCCAAATTATTTCTCTTTTTCTTTAGCTATGTGCTTTCTTTCTTTTCTCACTTTGTTTTTTGAGAGCTTTTTCCACCTTCAGGGAATGCCAATTACACTCGTCAACATGACTTTCGTCTCACCAGTACCAATAGCTGTACTTACAGTTTTAACTTGTTTTCAGATGTGTAATAGGAATTTCTCCACCATCCACAGTTTTTTTGTTTCCTAAACTTGGTGGTGTAAAAATTAAATAAGGTATATTTGTGGGTTCACAATTATGATCATTATGTGTGATAAAGTTTGAGGAATTATTGCATCGACTGGAAAAAGCAACTAGGTAAGCATTAAAAAATGTTGCAGTTTTTTGGGAAAACGAAAGGCGGAAAATTATCGAGATATTATCAACTCTCCAATAACATCTTTTAAAAATGTGGTTTATAATATGACTTTGAAAGTACAGTTCCTACACACGCACCTAGATTTCCTCTCAGGAAATCTTGGCACAATGAGTGATGATATTGGGGAACATTTTGATTAATGTATTAGAATGTTTTTGGTCTTTTATTTTAAAGACAGAATATTTTTCAGTGTAAATGCTCTATATCAATATATAAGATACACAGAAACGTTTTGGAAATTAGTTATTTCCGTAGTCAGACTTTATTGACAAAATAAATATTTATTGTCAATGATGTTCAGTCTTTGAAATATCTGATTTGTAGTCCATCTGATTTATTGTGAATGATACTCTGAAAACTTCTTGAAAATAAAAGACCAAAAACATTCTAATATATTGAAGAATTATAGACAAAAAAATAATAATTTTAACATTTGGTAAGATTTTAACCATGGAAAAGATATATCAAGGCAAATGGGATCCAACTATATTGGCCGATTATTGAGGACCATCAAGAGGAATGCACCACAGGCGAAATGTAGCAGAAAATAGTCATTTCTTACTTTCTAAGTGAACAATTGAATAAGAATGGTAAAAGTATTTAAATGTCTGAAATTATAAATGCCTATGTCTGAAATCTTGTCTCTTGTGTCTGAAACCTTACGTGATTTCGTTACAGCCATAGGAACATTTACAATATATTTTCTGTTCATCTGGCAACAGATGGTTCTTCTCTAGGTGATTATACATTTTCTTAGCTAAAACTGCCAATAAATTTTCTATATTACTGACAAACAAGTGATGGACCAGTAGTTCTCCGCCAAAGAACTGCCTCCCGTTTTGGGTAGCAATTGCGTAATTTCGCATGTGAGCCATTACGTGCGTTAGATTTTCAAAAAAAATTATTAACAGCCTTTGTTAGATGGGAATGTATTCCGGATAATTTATAAACTCATTAATACTGGTTCTTATCAATCCAGGTGCATTTCCAGTGTCCCATTTTCTTAATTGCTTGGAAGAGGTCCCCTTCCGTTAACTCGTGAATATGATCCGCTGTTTTCACAAGTCCCTCGGCAACATCAACTTCAGTTTGGAGCTAAGATGCGTTTTGTTTTCAGAATCTGCATTCTTCCCACATTTCTGCCCCAAATTTTTCGACGTTATATTTTGCAGGAAGCACAACATTCCCTTTCGTATTTTGAGTCAGAGTACGACAAACTCTCATTGCGTCTGTTTCAAACAAACGATTCAGATTCTGTACATGATAATCAACTCCACATTTGTAACTAATGATTTCAGACGATGATTGAATTTTCTCCGTTAGCCTCATAGAAGCCTTGCTCTAATATTGCGAATTTCATATTTGTGTCCAACATTGTGTCCAACATTTCTCTTTTAAATTTCGAGTGTGTGTGTGTGTGTGTGTTTAGAAGATGCCCCAGCTAAGAGTGTTATTTCACACCGAGTGCCAGCAAATGGTTCCTCTTCGTCTTCACCTTTTTCTCCTTCATCTTCACATTATTTTTATCAATACCAACTCAAGAATTCACCTAATTTCTCTAGCTAAAACTGACTACTAAGCCCATTATCTTACCCGCTACAAAATCTACAATTATAAAACATTTTCTTACCGCGCAGCTGAAACTACGTAACATAACGACAGAGCAATTCCGACAGATACATTTTCACTTTTCAACTTTCACAGACGCAGAGTGATTTCGTTTTCAAAGCTGATTACTACGTTATTTCGTTCATTATTTCTCTAAATCCAACTAATACGCAATGATGCAATAATTTTTGATCTGATTCTGATTTGAAGACAATGGACACCCCGCTGAACTACTCAACCACGCAGAGACCTTCTAACCTCAGTTACACTCACCTCGGCTGTGCGGAGGATTGTGCGGAGGATACCAGTAATATTTTCACTGCACGATCCTGTCTCCACTGCGCTACACAACGACCGACGAACTATGAACCGAAATTATATTCACCTCCGCAGTACGCGGGATAGGACGGCAGGATACAAGTGAAATATCACTTGCTGATTCTGTCTCCGATGCACGACTCAACGACGCGACCAACCTCGACCGCCAATCACATTCCCCTCCGCTGTACGCGGGATAGGGCGGCAGGATCCAAGGGAAATATCTCTAGCTGTTTCTGTCCCCGACACACGACTCAACGACGCGACGAATCTCCATCGCCAAATGCATTCCCCTCCGCTGTACGCGGGATTGGGCGGCAGGATCCAAGGGAAAATATCTCTGGCTGATTTTGTCTCCGATGCACGACTCGACGCGACGAACATCGACCGCCCATTACATTCCCCTCCGCTGTACGCAAGCTAGAGCGGCAGGATCCCAGGGAAAATATCTCTGGCTGATTCTGTCTCCAAAGCACGACTCAACGACGCGACGAACCTCGACCGCCAATTACATTCCCCTCCGCTGTACGCGGGATAGGGCGGCAGGATCCCAGAGAAATATCTCTGGCTGATTCTGTCTCCGATGCAAGACTCACCGACGCGACGAACCTCGACCGCCAATTACATTCCCCTCCGCTCTACGCGGGATAGGGCGGCAGGATCCCAGGGAAATATCTCTGGCTGATTCTGTCTCCGATGCACGACTCAACGACGCAACGAACCTCGACCGCCAATTACATTCCCCTCCGCTGTACGCGGGATAGGGCGGCAGGATCCCAGAGAAATATCTCTGGCTGATTCTGTCTCCGATGCACGACGCACCGACGCGACGAACCTCGACCGCCAATTACATTCCCCTCCGCTCTACGCGGGATAGGGCGGCAGGATCCCAGGGAAATATCTCTGGCTGATTCTGTCTCCGATGCACGACTCAACGACGCAACGAACCTCGACCGCCAATTACAATCCCCTCCGCTGAACGCGGGATAGGGCGGCAGGATCCCAGAGAAATATCTCTGGATGATTCTGTCTCCGATGCACGACTCAACGACGCAACGAACCTCGACCGTTAATTACAATCCCCTCCACTGTACGCGGGATAGGGCGGCAGGATCCCAGGGAAATATCTCTGGCTGATTCTGTCTCCGATGCACATCTCAACGACGCAACGAACCTCGACCGCCAATTACAATCCTCTCCGCTGTACGCGGGATAGGGCGGCAGGATCCCAGAGAAATTTTTCCTGCTGATTCTGTCTCCGATGCACGACTCAACGACGCAACGAACCTCGACCGCCAATTACATTCCCCTCCGCTGTACGCGGGATAGGGCGGCAGGATCCCAGAGAAATTTTTCCTGCTGATTCTGTCTCCGATGCACGACTCAACGACGCGACGAACCTCGACCGCCAATTACATTCCCCTCCGCTGTACGCGGGATAGGGCGGCAGGATCCCAGAGAAATATCTCTGGCTGATTCTGTCTCCGATGCAAGACTCACCGACGCGACGAACCTCGACCGCCAATTACATTCCCCTCCGCTCTACGCGGGATAGGGCGGCAGGATCCCAGGGAAATATCTCTGGCTGATTCTGTCTCCGATGCACGACTCAACGACGCAACGAACCTCGACCGCCAATTACAATCCCCTCCGCTGAACGCGGGATAGGGCGGCAGGATCCCAGAGAAATATCTCTGGATGATTCTGTCTCCGATGCACGACTCAACGACGCAACGAACCTCGACCGTTAATTACAATCCCCTCCACTGTACGCGGGATAGGGCGGCAGGATCCCAGGGAAATATCTCTGGCTGATTCTGTCTCCGATGCACATCTCAACGACGCAACGAACCTCGACCGCCAATTACAATCCCCTCCGCTGAACGCGGGATAGGGCGGCAGGATCCCAGGGAAATATCTCTGGCTGATTCTGTCTCCGATGCACGACTCAACGACGCAACGAACCTCGACCGCCAATTACAATCCCCTCCGCTGTACGCGGGATAGGGCGGCAGGATCCAAAGGAAATATCTCTGGCTGATTCTGTCTCCGATGCACATCTCAACGACACGACGAACCTCGGCCGCCAATTACATTCCCCTCCGCATACGCGGGATAGGGCGGCAGGATCCCAGGGAAATATCTCTGGCTGATTCTGTCTCCGATGAAAGACTCAACGACACGACGAACCTCGACCGCCAATTACAATCCTCTCCGCATACGCGGGTTAGGGCGGCAGAATCCCAGGGAAATATCTCTGGCTGATTCTGTCTCCGATGCACGACTCAACGACGCAACGAACCTCGACCGCCAATTACATTCCCCTCCGCATACGCGGGATAGGACGGCAGGATCCCAGAGAAATATCTCTGGCTGATTCTGTCTCCGATGCACGACTCAACGACGCAACGAACCTCGACCGCCAATTACATTCCCCTCCGCTGTACGCGGGATAGGGCGGCAGGATCCCAGAGAAATATCTCTGGCTGATTCTGTCTCCGATGCAAGACTCACCGACGCGACGAACCTCGACCGCCAATTACATTCCCCTCCGCTGTACGCGGGATAGGGCGGCAGGATCCCAGAGAAATATCTCTGGCTGATTCTGTCTCCGATGCAAGACGCACCGACGCGACGAACCTCGACCGCCAATTACATTCCCCTCCGCTCTACGCGGGATAGGGCGGCAGGATCCCAGGGAAATATCTCTGGCTGATTCTGTCTCCGATGCACGACTCAACGACGCAACGAACCTCGACCGCCAATTACAATCCCCTCCGCTGTACGCGGGATAGGGCGGCAGGATCCAAAGGAAATATCTCTGGCTGATTCTGTCTCCGATGCACATCTCAACGACACGACGAACCTCGGCCGCCAATTACATTCCCCTCCGCATACGCGGGATAGGGCGGCAGGATCCCAGGGAAATATCTCTGGCTGATTCTGTCTCCGATGAAAGACTCAACGACACGACGAACCTCGACCGCCAATTACAATCCTCTCCGCATACGCGGGTTAGGGCGGCAGGATCCCAGGGAAATATCTCTGGCTGATTCTGTCTCCGATGCACGACTCAACGACGCAGCAGACACCTCGACCGTTAATTACAATCCCTCCGCTGTACGCGGGATAGGGCGGAAGCAGGATCCCAGGGAAATATCTCTGGCTGATTCTGTCTCCGATGCACGACTCAACGACGCAACGAACCTCGACCGCCAATTACATTCCCCTCCGCTGTACGCGGGATAGGGCGGCAGGATCCCAGAGAAATATCTCTGGCTGATTCTGTCTCCGATGCACGACTCACCGACGCGACGAACCTCGACCGCCAATTACATTCCCCTCCGCTGTACGCGGGATAGGGCGGCAGGATCCAAAGGAAATATCTCTGGCTGATTCTGTCTCCGATGCACGACTCAACGACGCAACGAACCTCGACCGTTAATTACAATCCCCTCCGCTGTACGCGGGATAGGGCGGCAGGATCCCAGGGAAATATCTCTGGCTGATTCTGTCTCCGATGCACATCTCAACGACGCGACGAACCTCGGCCGCCAATTACATTCCCCTCCGCATACGCGGGAAGGGCGGCAGGATCCCAGGGAAATATCTCTGGCTGATTCTGTCTCCGATGCACGACTCAACGACGCAACGAACCTCGACCGTTAATTACAATCCCCTCCGCTGTACGCGGGATAGGGCGGCAGGATCCCAGGGAAATATCTCTGGCTGATTCTGTCTCCGATGCACGACTCACCGACGCGACGAACCTCGACCGCCAATTACATTCCCCTCCGCTGTACGCGGGATAGGGCGGCAGGATCCCAGGGAAATATCTCTGGCTGATTCTGTCTCCGATGCACGACTCAACGACGCAGCGAACCTCGACCGTTAATTACAATCCCCTCCGCTGTACGCGGGATAGGGCGGCAGGATCCAAAGGAAATATCTCTGGCTGATTCTGTCTCCGATGCACGACTCAACGACGCAACGAACCTCGACCGTTAATTACAATCCCCTCCGCTGTACGCGGGATAGGGCGGCAGGATCCCAGGGAAATATCTCTGGCTGATTCTGTCTCCGATGCACATCTCAACGACGCGACGAACCTCGGCCGCCAATTCCATTCCCCTCCGCATACGCGGGATAGGGCGGCAGGATCCCAGGGAAATATCTCTGGCAGATTCTGTCTCCGATGCACGACTCAACGACGCAACGAACCTCGACCGTTAATTACAATCCCCTCCGCTGTACGCGGGATAGGGCGGCAGGATCCCAGAGAAATATCTCTGGCTGATTCTGTCTCCGATGCACGACTCACCGACGCGACGAACCTCGACCGCCAATTACATTCCCCTCCGCTGTACGCGGGATAGGGCGGCAGGATCCCAGAGAAATATCTCTGGCTGATTCTGTCTCCGATGCAAGACTCACCGACGCGACGAACCTCGACCGCCAATTACATTCCCCTCCGCTGTACGCGGGATAGGGCGGCAGGATCCCAGAGAAATATCTCTGGCTGATTCTGTCTCCGATGCAAGACTCACCGACGCGACGAACCTCGACCGCCAATTACATTCCCCTCCGCTGTACGCGGGATAGGGCGGCAGGATCCCAGGGAAATATCTCTGGCTGATTCTGTCTCCGATGCACGACTCACCGACGCGACGAACCTCGACCGCCAATTACATTCCCCTCCGCTGTACGCGGGATAGGGCGGCAGGATCCCAGAGAAATATCTCTGGCTGATTCTGTCTCCGATGCAAGACTCACCGACGCGACGAACCTCGACCGCCAATTACATTCCCCTCCGCTCTACGCGGGATAGGGCGGCAGGATCCCAGGGAAATATCTCTGGCTGATTCTGTCTCCGATGCACGACTCAACGACGCAACGAACCTCGACCGCCAATTACAATCCCCTCCGCTGTACGCGGGATAGGGCGGCAGGATCCAAAGGAAATATCTCTGGCTGATTCTGTCTCCGATGCACATCTCAACGACACGACGAACCTCGGCCGCCAATTACATTCCCCTCCGCATACGCGGGATAGGGCGGCAGGATCAAGGGTAATATCTCTGGTTGATTCTGTCTCCGATGCAAGACTCAACGACCCGACGAACCTCGACCGCCAATTACATTCCCCTCCGCATACGCAAGGATAGGGCGGCAGGATCCCAGGGAAATATCTCCTGGCTGATTCTGTCTCCGATGAAAGAAGACTCGACAGGCGCGACCAACCTCGACCGCCAATTACGGCTCCCCCTCCGCTGTACGCGGGATAGGGCGGCGGGATGCCAGGGAAACCCTGGCTGATTCTGTCTCCGATGCACGACTTCCAACGACGCGACGAACCTCGACCGCCAGTACATTCCCCTCCGCCGCACGCGGGATAGGGTGGCAGGATCCCAGGGAAATATCTCTGGCTGATTCTGTCTCTGATGAAAGACTCAACGACGCGACGAACCTCGACCGCCAGTTACATTCCTCACAAATTCGCGGGGATAGGGCGGCAGGATCCAAAGGAAATATCTCTGGCTGATTCTGTCTCCGATGCACGACTCAACGACGCAACGAACCTCGACCGTTAATTACAATCCCCTCCGCTGTACGCGGGATAGGGCGGCAGGATCCCAGGGAAATATCTCTGGCTGATTCTGTCTCCGATGCACATCTCAACGACGCGACGAACCTCGGCCGCCAATTCCATTCCCCTCCGCATACGCGGGATAGGGCGGCAGGATCCCAGGGAAATATCTCTGGCAGATTCTGTCTCCGATGCACGACTCAACGACGCAACGAACCTCGACCGTTAATTACAATCCCCTCCGCTGTACGCGGGATAGGGCGGCAGGATCCCAGGGAAATATCTCTGGCTGATTCTGTCTCCGATGCACGACTCAACGACGCAACGAACCTCGACCGCCAATTACAATCCCCTCCGCTGAACGCGGGATAGGGCGGCAGGATCCCAGGGAAATATCTCTGGCTGATTCTGTCTCCGATGCACGACTCAACGACGCAGCGAACCTCGACCGTTAATTACAATCCCCTCCGCTGGCACGCGGGATAGGGCGGCGGGATCCCAGAGAAATATCTCTGGCGCTGATTCATCTCCGATGCGACTCAACGACGCAACGAACCTGGACCGCCAATTACAATCCCCTCCGCTTTGTACTCGGAATAGGGCGGCAAGATCCCGGGGAAATATCTCTGGCTGATTCTGTATCTCCGATGCACGACTCAACGACACAACAGACACCTCGACCGCCAATTACATTCCCCTCCGCTGTACGCGGGATAGGGCGGCAGGATCCCAGAGAAATATCTCTGGCTGATTCTGTCTCCGATGCAAGACTCACCGACGCGACGAACCTCGACCGCCAATTACATTCCCCTCCGCTCTACGCGGGATAGGGCGGCAGGATCCCAGGGAAATATCTCTGGCTGATTCTGTCTCCGATGCACGACTCAACGACGCAACGAACCTCGACCGCCAATTACAATCCCCTCCGCTGAACGCGGGATAGGGCGGCAGGATCCCAGAGAAATATCTCTGGATGATTCTGTCTCCGATGCACGACTCAACGACGCAACGAACCTCGACCGTTAATTACAATCCCCTCCACTGTACGCGGGATAGGGCGGCAGGATCCCAGGGAAATATCTCTGGCTGATTCTGTCTCCGATGCACATCTCAACGACGCAACGAACCTCGACCGCCAATTACAATCCCCTCCGCTGAACGCGGGATAGGGCGGCAGGATCCCAGGGAAATATCTCTGGCTGATTCTGTCTCCGATGCACGACTCAACGACGCAACGAACCTCGACCGCCAATTACAATCCCCTCCGCTGTACGCGGGATAGGGCGGCAGGATCCAAAGGAAATATCTCTGGCTGATTCTGTCTCCGATGCACATCTCAACGACACGACGAACCTCGGCCGCCAATTACATTCCCCTCCGCATACGCGGGATAGGGCGGCAGGATCCCAGGGAAATATCTCTGGCTGATTCTGTCTCCGATGAAAGACTCAACGACACGACGAACCTCGACCGCCAATTACAATCCTCTCCGCATACGCGGGTTAGGGCGGCAGGATCCCAGGGAAAATATCTCTGGCTGATTCTGTCTCCGATGCACGACTCAACGACGCAACGAACCTCGACCGCCAATTACATTCCCCTCCGCATACGCGGGATAGGACGGGAGGATCCCAGGGAAATATCTCTGGTTGATTGTGTCTCCGATGCAAGACTCAAGGACGCGACGAACCTCGACCGCCAATTACATTCCCCTCCACTGTACGCGGGATAGGGCGACAGGATCCCAGAGAAATATCTCTGGCTGATTCTGTCTCCGATGCACGACTCAACGACGCAACGAACCTCGACCGGCAATTACAACCCCTTCCGCTGTACGCGGGATAGGGCGGCGGGATCCCAGGGAAATATCTCTGGTTGATTGTCTCCGATGCACGACTCAACGACGCGATGCACATCGACCGCCAATTACATTCCCCTCCGCTGTACGCGGGATAGGGTGTAGAATCCAAGGACAATATGTCTGGCTGATTGTCTTTGCTACACTACAGAACGACGCGGCGGACTACGAACTTCACTTATACTACCCTCCACTTACACTGAATTCGGTGACTGCAATTCCTCTAAGCGATCTTGCTTGTGCTTTTGGTGTACTACGGCCAGGCGGACAATACGATCTACTACAAAAGCCAATTACACTCGTCTCCGCTTGGCAGGACGTAGGTTTTGGATTTGAGGGCATAGATTTTGTCTGTCTTTTAAGAGTGGATTTTGTTAAGTATTGCAACTTTGTTTTGTTATAATTACAATAAAACTTGTTTCAATTTAATTTTTTTTGATTTTGGTGTATTCATATTCTGATATTTGTAAATTGTTCTAGCTTTCTGCAAGTGTGCCCGTGTATGATATTTACCTGTCGCTATAATTATATCTTTCTAATACAATTATGTGCAATTTCTATTGCTGTATGGTGTAGGAAACTTTCAGGTAGACTAAATTGTTGGTACTGTGATGGGAATACCTTATGCTCGCCACATACCTTACCCTCTGACGTTGATTATAAATAATAGCAAGGCCCAGCATTTGTACCATCGGTACCTGTCAAAAGTCAGATTAATCAGACTCTAAGAAGCAAATTTCATTCTTTTATACTTCTTTTGAATGATTAGCGGTCCTTGAACTGCTATCTTAGGTCCCATTAACTATGGAAGGCCTTAATCGGCCCAATTAGTTGTCATATTAATTCCTAGCCCTTGCGATGTGACTCTCCAGACATTTCAGTCGAGTCAAAAGATAGAAAATAAGAGAAAGTTTTTTCGTAATAAATGCTCCTACATGAAATAAAAGAAGATACATTTATTTACCTTGATTTCATTATGATATTTTTCCTCCAGTTAACGGTTTAGCCGTGAGAAGAATGCCAGATTTGAACGCAGTAGCAGGCGCATCGCTGCAGGGTGACCACCGCGGTGATATCAGAGTAGACCACCGCGGTGTACGGCGGCGACGGTACGAAACACCTGAGAAAACGGGAATTATCCCACTTTATCTCAATTTAACTTCTTAATTATCTATTTTGGGCAAATATGAACCTGATATGAAATGAAAAAGGATAAATTTGCCTACATTTTGTAAATGTGTGTAAAACGTTTTCTTCTAAGATTTATGGTATAGCCGTTAGTGTGCAAAAAAAATGCCTCGATATTACTGTGAATATGTCACTCGGCTTAACATCCCTCAGTCAAAAACTCCTATATGTAATTTACATCCTATGAAGTTATATACAAAAAAATACGGCGCCTTGTGTTTACATTTTAATTGGAAAACGGAAAGTAAGTACTATATATAAAGTACTGTAAGTAAAGTAAAGTATATATAAAGTACATATAGTATATATAAAGTATATATAAAGTACTATATATAAAGCTGTACTGTATGTAATGTGTAACGTGAAAGAGAAAATTAATATTTTGGAAGACAATCGTGCCTTTAGCGACTCGTAGGTTTCAAAGGCCCTGGGTTTTATACACATTTACATGTTATATGGCATTACCGAATGACTTGTCAGTTATTTTGAAATATGTGGAAAAAATCCTGATTGTTACATATATTTAAAAACGTGTTTCCAGGCAAAGTAACAGTTGTACATACACTTTAAAGTATTCAATTTAATAACAAACAAGCAATTCACTGGCCAATACGTCATCAATGACGGGTTTTTATTTGATACAATACACAAGAGTTTAGCCGTGACAATTATGTTGAATATGTGTCAAAATATCAATCACAAGCATATCCACTAAGATGTTTTTATTGATACCCTGAAGTGAAGTGTTGATACCCTGAAGCGAATTAATATGTTTAACAACATTTGCGTACATGTTTTATGTGGCGTCCAAAGAAAATTTTCTTGCTGACACGAATAATAAAAGACGGTTAATAGAGATATTGATTACAATAGCAGCAGGAGTAACATGCAAACCAGCGAAGGAAGACGCAGACAACTGGATCTGAGGAACACAGCATTGTCCTCAGATCCAAAACCCAAGACCGTGATTGAAGTTGGTGAGGATGTAATAGATCTGTTGGTAATAATCAGATCTCTCTGCAAGCATGAAAAATGTGTCCTTTTTGTAACAGAAGAAAGAAAAAGTTGGTTCACCCACATTTTCCAGTTTTCTAATATAAGTGAAGCAATTACCAAAAATTATTTTCGATATCGATAAAATTACAATAATAATTACCGATAATTGTTTTCTCACAAGAAATGAGTGATTGCAAATCTTCGGCATTGGCCAAGCAGGGAATAATGAATTTCTGATCGACCAAGAACACTAATCTTGCTGACTATAAATTTATTCAAACTCTCCAACGTAACTAATGAAATGTCTGCTGATGTTGGTCAACTTTTTCGGGTTTCACTACTCGGCTCCAGTGCAAAGAACGTGCCTTTACTCATCCACAAGAGATATGTCTGCTAAAATCTGCCTTTAGTTACAAGGCAAACATTGCTACAATACCAGTATCTACAGCTGCAGCACAGCAATGCTTTTTAAGAGTAATATTAGGTTGAGTAACGGCTAAATTTAGAAAAAAATACAGAAGAGTGGAGAAGGAAAATATGAAAAATCGCCTAGCGCCTTTGACTACAACTTGTTAGTACAACCTGCTCTATCAGTTTTATTGAAATTTGATTCCTACAAGAGCTCCAGAAACTGCAAAAAAAGTGACTGCAAGAAGACAAGGATTAATGATCGAACTTGTGTCTCAACTGCGTATTGAACGCGTGTCTCAACAAAAGTGTTGCGACAAAATTAAGAGTCGTTTCTGAAAAGGGAATGAAATGCAAGTTACCAGCTGGAACAAGGACGACAAGATACTAAAGCCATTGAATCTGACGAACAAATGGAACAGGACTTGGATATTCATGGTATTAGATAATGCCAATTATTCCAAACAATATAATATACACGATTTGTAGTAATAAAAGACCCGGTAATGCCATTATTTTATTGGTAGCAGGAGTCTAAATCAAGCAGGGCTTTCGAAACCAACGCGTCGGTGAAGGTGCAGTTTATCGTCTTCCAAATTATTAAATTTCTTTTTGTCATTATTAATAACCTACTTTCCTTCTTCCAAATAAAATGTAATTCACAAGGCGCCATATTTGTGTGTATGCAATTTTATTGGGTGTAAATTACATAACAGACTTAGTTGTTTAGACTTAGATGATTTTGTTCACTGCTGTATGATATTGACTGACTTGTGAATAAAACATTGTTATAGTTATCCGACGTGTTTTCTATACATAACATCAGTGAAAGAGAGAGTTTAAGTGGTGTGCCATTTTCAAAGGAAATTCCACGAGTGGTTTGGAAATTGTCGATAAATCCCCGACTCGCGAAGCGGGGAGGGGATTAATCGACAATTTCCAAACGAGTGAAATTTACTAACACTATTTCACGAATGAAAATTTCATAAATATAATGTACTATTAATAATTAACATTGTTTTATTCAAATATTTTTACATTGAACAGAAATATATACGTAAGGACAATTATAAACAACAAAATAAATATAAGACAAACTAAGAGCGAAATTACTTGAAAAAACAGTTATTGAATACACAATCTTTAAAGTTTCAATTCGAAGGAAACGTGTCTTGTTCGCTCATTTTTAAGGAAGATGTTGAATTTGAAGCGCTACTATGTCTTAATTTATTAATAATTGAAGAATGGTGTTCCTCATTCATTTGGAGATATGTCTTGAGTGACGATGTGTTAGAGGGTCCTGTAATTTTTATTACTTCTTGCTCCTGTATGGCAACTTGGAGCCTTTCAGAAACTGCAGTTGAACGACAAGAATGATTAGTTATTTTCTGCTTTTTGTGTCAAATCCAACTTAATCTGCGTACGTTTTCGTTCACGTAGACAACTGATTTTCCCCAGCAGGGCAGTTCTTGTACTGAATGTACCTAATTCCGTTTGGAAATAATAAACTAAACATTCTGCCGCTTCTCCACCACGCCACGCTAATTCTAGTGAGGTGGCAAGAAAGAACTTTATGTGCAACCCTTCTGGCGTATTTTCTTCACTCGTATCAATCATTAATTCATACTCTTGAGATTTAAGAGCTACTGCACTAACCTTTCGTTTCTCCGGAATGTTTTGTAGTAACTTTCTCTTTGCATTTCTAGCCCCTCTAGCGACTTGAAATTCCGTATCTGTAAAGGGGTTAAAATTTCTATTGAATTCTTTGAAAAAATTTTCTTTATCATTTTCGCAGTCACGTTCCATATCGTTTTCACGGAATATTCTTTATATTCATCGCCATTCACTTTTCTCATATTCATGCTCCAATTTTTGAAGATATTTGATATTTTCTGATTTGTTCCCGGTTAATTTATATTTCCTTTCATCACAAAATTTCTCAAACTGATTCCAAATATATTTCCTGTTGTTGAGTGTATTATTTGGTTTGGATTTACAAATAATTTTCTCCAATTCGTCATTCGACGTCGAACCAGACCTGCAACATTTTGCGCTCAAACAATTTCAAACAAAAGATACACACCCGACCATGGAATAAAAATAATAACAAAATTACATAACCTCTATCTGTAGACAAAACAAGGCGCAAAATTTATCACCTCCTAGGAGGTGATAATCAACTGATAAATATGCTTGGTAAATTCGTCTCTAATTGGCTGGTAGGATCCCAGTTCTTGCACGCTATTGGCTGAAATTTCGTGAGTGGAATAGTCACAGTAACACTCGCGCATATTTTAGACACTAACGGCGATACCATTGATGCTAGAAGAAAACGTGATACAAGAAAATTAGGCAATTTTATCCTCATTCTTTTCATAGCAGGTTAATATTTGCCAAAAAATTATTTAATAAGTTTTATTGAGATAAAGTGGGATTATTCCAGTTTTTATTTCCTCCCTACGGAGTAGAGAAAAAGTTATGCACGAAAAAACTACGAATTTTCGGCAGAAAAACTGGTATTCCAGGGCCCTAGTAACCCAAAAGTGAATAAATATAGTTGCTAAATTTAGAAAATAATCCTTTAACTCATGGTGTAGCCAGAACCCGTTTTCCGGGTCATTGATAGCAAAAAATCGAATGACAGCAAAACATGTGTGTCTATGAACAACGCTAGCGGCTAACTCGTTCAGAGGATTTTCTTCAAAATCGATATTCCTCAATCATTCTGCTTCATGTCGGTTGGAATAGAAGTAGTATTTTGGTAGGAATAGTGCTAAATGTAATATATAAGATGCCATGAACGCCATATTGCTCTATTATTTTGTTTTTTAAAAAATTACAAAAATGTATTTTTTTAAATTCTCTCACGTCATTAATATATACATTAGCTGCAAATTGTTTACATTATTGTATTTTTTATTACTTCTTGTTCGGCATTTCTGCCTTTCAAGAGCATTTATAAAGGATTTCAATAACTGAAGGATGAACCATCAGGTCTAAATGTCAATATAATAAATATAAAAAAGAGCTTGGCAAGTTACGTTTTGTGAATTAATGAATTATTGTATTTATGAGTACATGTTCTTTAAATAATGTCAAATAAATTTTTCTCGAAAACAACAGTTTTTTGTGAAAATGAGCTCACAATTCCCCATTTTCAGGAACGCTCAAATGTCATTTTCTCAAAAATGGCTCCAAATTCTTTCTTCGAACTCTTTCAACGGATAGTACAAATTGCTCTGTTCATTATGACATAAAGTTCATATTGGAGTTTTGTTTTGTTTTCCAAATATTACCCAAATGTACTTTCTTAAATATTTCTCACACCATTAATACATATATTATTAGAGGTTTGTAAACATTATTGCATTTACGAGTTAAAGTACCTCAAATTACTTCAATTGACGTTTTTCGGAAACTCAATAGATTCCTGCGAAAAACACGCACAACTGGCGGGGGGGTGTAGTGTCCTTTAGGTCTCATTCACGTAGCCGCAAACCATACAAATGAGTTAATAAGCGAGACCATACACAATGTTTTGACGTAACCGTAGACGTACGTCCATAAACTTAAGAGTTTACAAGCTCGAAGCTTATACGTTAAGTTTGCGTCGAAAGTCTATAGAACACCAATCAGAGAACAGCGTGGAAGGTCGATTTCATAGTGTTGAGGTAGTATGTGGTTATGTGATTTTGTTATTGTAATGTAAAACGTTAGCGAACACTTTTGATGCGTGTAAGTGAATTCAAAATAAGAATTTGGGCGATTTTTATTGTGGCTTTAACCTGACATGACTAAAAAACTAATTACTTTAACCTGACATGACGAATTACTCGTGAATTTGGTACAAGAGAATCCTTATTTATACGTATATATATATATATATATATATATATATATATATATATATATATATATAGTGACTGTATTTACCTCATTTCCCTAAATTAGGGATACAAATTAGTCGAACAAGTACTGACAACATATTAAAATTTTGAAAGCAAGATATGCTGTTGTCAGAAATGATTAAAGGACAAGGGATCATTCTAGGGGGGAGCGCCTTAATCAGGAAGATGTTGGCATTGAATTTTGCTACTCTTCTCATGCAATTCATTAACCGCCAATTTACCCCTTTATAATCATTCATTTATTCATAGAAAAACAAAGACAATGAAAATATTATGGTAACAAATACATGCATCTTCATTACTGAATCATCTTTTCTCATCAATGTTATTGGAACATATTGAACCATCTAGGAGCTCCCACACTCAAATACATAATGACATATCAATATTCTATTACCCATTAATTCTACATTCAGTGTTGTTTTTATTAGCTAACATTACACAGTTATAATCTATTCTTCCTGCTTTGTATCTTTGTGAAGGTTCATCATTATACTCTCTCCCTCATTGTGCCCTCTGACCCGTACGACTGTAATAGTTCCACCCGATTTCCACGAATATTGCAAATTCCGCTACTTATCTGATGATTCCCGTGTTCCTGACGCAGAAATACAGCCGCCTCTGCTCGTGTCCTTGACGCCGCGAAGTTTATCAAACCCTCGCTCTGCCGCCGGCGTGTTGTCCGCGTGGCTGCCGTGCCGAATCCAGTACTCCGCTACTTAACCATACATTTCTGAGATCGGCGCATGAATGCGGTATTCTTATGGTGGATCATTGTCTCAGAACTGTTCATTTCACCTCACATAGATGGCTGATGGCCCACGTGTATCCGTCCACCACATGCTTTCACTTCACTAGAATATTTATCGTTTATAGACGTTCGGATCACAAAGCCTTTAATTTAATACTTTTTTCCATTGCTCTTAGTAATCGTCTAGTCACTCATCAATAATTCCACACACATTTACTTCTCGTTGCTTTACGATTGAACTCCCTTGTCTTACGCACGCCGCACAGCCCGTGCACGCCATGTGCCAGCTCTCGTCACCCTCTGCTTCCGATCCGCGTCTCCTCTTACCGTTCGTGACTCGGTCACGGAATCGTTCCCCTGAACTATCGATTGCGGTTTCTTCTGCGCGCCCGATTTTAATTGGCGATCTCGGTTTTTCTGATTGACGGCCAAATGACCGTTAGGTCATTATATATATGTATATATATATATATATATATATATATATATATATATATATATATATATATATATATATATATATATAACTCTTATATATATGTACAATATATATATATATATATATATATATATATATATATATATATATATATATATATATATATATATATATATGGTTGTTGAATCGGTTTGCCTCTAGGAGGCCAATATTGGGTGTTGTGAAATGGATAGAATACAGGCCGGTTCAAATTCAAAGGAAACACTTAAGTGACTCTGGTAAATATGCTCATGTATTCTGAAACTTTTCTAGAGACGAACACACACTTAAAAACAAAGCAAATGGCGATTTTATTTACACTTAAATTTGGACAACAATTTTATGTTCTTTACCGAGCGTTCAAGCCGGTTCGTAACACCTCGTTGCTACCAGTATCAGCAACGCAAAGAACTATGCTTGAAGAGAAATAAATAAATTCCCTTCTCGCACTTTGATCACAACAATAGTCACTATACCAATTTGTGCAAGCAATGCCTCTGTCTTACATACACAAATAGTTGCAATTCAGTCTAAATTATTACTATTGCATTAACTTGTGCAAAAAAGAAAAATAACATCCCTATTCTAAGTACACAAACATCATAAAATTCTAATTTCAGAAATCCAAGTATTTTGCTAATTAATTAAAGAATTTGAACAAGTTAATTGTTCATGCAAATCTTATTCTAGTTACACATTTTGAATTACATCTTTATGAAATATTTTGTCTTTGTGGTCAGCATACAGCACGGGTACTCACGCTTCGGCGATTGGAGTACACATAACCCGCCCTCGGCTAATGCAGTGAACGGGACCTCGGTGGCTTATCGCTGAGAACGGCTGCCCGCTCCGCGGCAAACTTCGGGCTCGGGTCGCGCAGCTCTCTGCGCTGCACACCGGCACCGTTCTCGTCGGGGACCCGCGCCTCGCGCGTGCTGCCTCCGCCCGTCCGTGAGCTCGTACAATCTTTTCCGGTCGCTACGTAGAACGGCCGCGCTCCCACGCCAGTCTTCCGGCCCCAACACACTCGCTTCTCTGGCCGTGTTGTAGGAGGGATGTCGCCTCAGCCTTCCACCTCAGCGATGCGCCGTAGTGGCGGCGTAACGATTATACAAGGGACGCCGTGTCCGGATCCGTCGTCCTCACTGGACTTCGTGGCTCCCTTCCGCTCGTGCGTTTTACTCCACCGTTGGTGAATATCGACCCATTGATTAGATCTTCCTTTCGTGAATGTAGCGCAGTGCCTTCTCTCGCGTACATATCTTGAGAAAATGGCTCGGGAGCAGCTTCTTCCCCGCCTCCGTCGCTTCCGCACGTTCAGATTCAACTGGTAGCGCGCCCTCTCTTCAATCTGTATTTCTTGGAGATTTACAATCAACTCTCCGATCTACATCACTCGGAAGTTTCTAGATGACTCTGTTATCTGCAGCTCTCGGAAAATTTCTAGACGACCATTCGATCTGCTTCCTTCGGAAATCTCTAGAAGACTGTCTCTTCGGTTAACGGAAAAACTTTCCCCCGGAGACTTCGCAGACTTTCCACCGGCCAATCGTAAGATTCGGTTTCCAATCCTTAGCTTCTCACTATCCCATTGGCGACCACTCGTTCCGCTCGCCGTGGCTGCGGCTTACGTCGGGCGATGACGTGGTTACCGCGCCACGTTTGAGATGGCGGACACCCGCGATGGTTTTCGGGCGTTCGTGCATGGGGTTCAGGTTCGTTGCCGGGGCGCATATTAGAGCTCGTCTCTCTCTCTCGATATATATATATATATATATATATATATATATATATATATATATATATATATATATATAAGTTGGTCTCTTCTTGAATTAGACGCCGACTTGAGAGGTGTTTTCTTGAACTAGACGGCAACGTGAGAGGTAACTTCGGTAGTCGAGACGCGGGGTCGTGAATGTTAACACGAGTAGTAGTGGAGGAGAGCGTAATAGCATTGAGGCGGCGAAAAGCAGCAGGTTGAAATTGTAAAGAGGCTGCATAAATTAAAAAGAACGTTGACAGTAAGAACGTGAGCTGAAATAAGTGAAAATTGAGTGGAGTAGTAAACGTAACTGTGAACCGTGTTAGATGGTCAACGCGCTGGTGGGAGCGACACGTGCAGTAACACGCGAGAGACTGAGAAGTACGCGTGCGTGTGTCTGGATCTGGCGGCGAGAGCTATAGAAGACTGGTTCGGAAATTTGGTAGCGGACTGCGGAGACGGCTTCCTAGGACATTGGAAAACGCGAGCGGCGGCGCGGTGGCGGTGAGCAGCGACCTCGACACGACGGCGGTGCGTAATCCGGGGCCTTGGGCAGCTGCAAAGGTAATCCGTGTCTGAATAATACCAGAGTGGGGAGACCGGAATTTGGACGGGAGTGATACGAAGAATAAGAACATTAAACTTCGCAAGATCACCTTAGATTTGAGTCACGACAGCGTAAATTAACCTTGTACGACGGTAATGCATTCAATTGAATTCAATTTAGAAATTGTGTAAATGTTGAATAGAGTCCCTCATTTTTATTGTGTAAAAATTATTAATGAGGAAAATTATCAATGTAAAAATAGCGATAAGATCCTAAATAACGTGTAATGTTAATCAATCCCAGGAGTGTGGGAAAGTTTAATTTTACTTAATTTAATAACTTAGCAAAAATCCGTGCACGGGTGTTAGGAGGTATTCAGACTCAACATAATGAGCAAATCATTAAGAGAGATTTTTTTGTGCTGTGTTGTAAATTATTTGATTTGATTTCAACTTGAGTGTCCTGTGTACAGAGTCTCTTGTGCCATATTCCAGAATATATATCATTGTTTTATCTAATTTTGTGTCTGGGTGTACTACTTTCTCATACTCCAAAGATCCTGCCCCCCGATATATTTAAGCTCGAAAGAGCATTCTATCAAGGCGTTCCCCGAGTCGGGGGCGTTACAATATATATATATATATATATATATATATATATATATATATATATATATATATATATATATATATATTTGTCGTCTTCAGAATTATAACAACTGGTGATTATGTTTCAAAATAGATACAAGTATTTTCGTTTATTTTTATGATTATGATTCATCAACTACGTTGTCATCTATAACGATTACTCCGGATCTACCTACTACCGTACCCGTGCATGAACTTCCGCATGTTATACTCAGCTTAAAACAGTATGTCCCTTCACGAGTTGACAGATCAATTTCAAAACATTCTTTATGAATGCAATAGAAGTATAAAAATATGATATGTTTTACGTAACAATTTATTGATAGTGTTGGAATATTATATAAAACTCCACAAAATTTATATATGAGAATCTACAAGTATTTTATTTTGTAGTTTAGATTTGTTTATCGCTTTTAGTTATAAAATGAATGTTTAGAAGTTGGAACTGTAAATAAAAGAAATGTAATTTTTTGTGGAAAAGTGAGCGAGGTAGTCCGGAAATTTCCAATTGGGGGTCAAGAGAACAGCTATTGTGGCGTGGTCTAGAAGAGCATGGCAGGAAGTAGGGCAGAGAAGGGATTCAATGGAAGAGATAGAGGTAGGTCCCGCCACAGGCCATGAGAAGATTGAATTCCTCTTCCTGTATAATAATTTACTGCAATAAATGCTCGAGCAATAACGCGTACATCAACAAGTATATATATATATATATATATATATATATATATATATATATATATTGGGACGTCATTGGATTAGACAACCACATAACGCCACCATCAGCTACGAGAAGCCCGCGAACAGAAAGAAGACCAGTACGCGGCGGAACGATGGCTTGTAAACACGCTATCTACCCATAGCTTTTCGAACTCTGACGCCTGAACTACCGAATACTGTTTTTCCGGGAGGTCACGAAACGAGGAGAATATTCACCCCTCCAAAAATTTCCCCAGGCGCGAGTACCATAAGTATCGCTCGCGCCTCGGAGGAGCTCTCTATGATTGCAGCAGCGACGGCGACTAGACTGAGTTCTGAAGGCGATTGTAACTTGATAGCATAGGAGTTTATTTTAACTTGGTAGTTAAAAGTTACCTTGAGAAGCGTATCAACGAAAGTGATGTAATTGGGAAGTGGAGTGCACGAACATTCTTCGCATTAACATTCACAATATATGAGAGAGCAGGTGAAGGGATTGTTTGACTTCGAAATAATTTCAAATTTGTAAAATTCGCGCAGAAGGACATTAAATCCAGCATCTCATACTACACGCTGAGACCACACACGCACAAAGTGTGGTAGGCAGGCCGAGCATCTAAAGCATACATTCAGCAACATTAATTATTCGAGGCTGGAAGCGCGAACAAACTTGTACGAGGCGTGGCAGAAGAAGAAGGACGACCCCAAGAAGAGAGAAGTGTAGGCGAGAAAGATTTGGACTGGAACGAGAATCGTACGAGTCCGGAGAACGGGAGAAGGGTGTGGAAATTGGAGGCGTGACGGACTTCAGAGCTCGAGGGAAGGAAACTGGTAACTTCGTGGGACAGAGAGCGAAGACGGGTGCAACGCGAGGCTTAGAGCGTCAGAAAATCCACAAGGTCACCTACAGGCGAGCGATGCGGAACTGTCAACAGCTCAGCTTTTACCTCAAGGTAAAAGAACTGGCATTTTTTATGTGGCAATCAGTTGGGGAAAGAGAATAGCAGTAAATACACGACAATTCGTGTTAAAGGTGGGTTAAAAGTCTAGAATAGGTGGAAGAAGTATTCCGAACAATGTGAGTGGAGTTTCAAGTTCAGTTACTGCGCGTGTTATTGAGTTCATTCAAAGAGGTCATACCTTGTACAATTTTACTTAAATAATTCATGATTTTCACGTTGTACAGTTGATGTTATCTGGACGAGTCATAGTTAATTGTATTGTGTTAAAAGTAATTGCTTTCTGTGATATATAAAGAGGTCAGATAGAAGTAACGTGTATTCTACGTTTCATTTTTTTTCTCTCTCTCTAATATTCACAATGTTATAGTGAAGTCGAAGCCCATGGCTAGCACCTGTGTACGGGATACCTTAGAACAAGGGTAAAACTCATTTTTAAAGCCGTGCACGTAAAACTAGAGAGTAGAAAGTAAAATAATGTGGTAGATAAAAATTCAGAAAGAGGAATAAGCAAATTGTGAAATGTAATTGGTGAAAGTGTGTTCAGGCCGTCGAGTTGACGCCAATTATTTTTTGTTTTGCCTTTTCTATTTTTTTTCAGTGACCAACTATTTAAAGTGCATGAGCCTATTATATAATTGTGCCGCTGTTACTTTTCATTGAATAAATCTTCATTTTATCTGATTCATTGTGTCAAGGGTTCAGACCTTTCTCATACCCAAAAGATCCTGCTTCCTGAGAACTTTAAGCTCGCTTCACGAGCATTCATACTACCACGCTCTCTCCACGTGCTGAATGTAGTAGGTGGGTGTGTTAGTATATATATATATATATATATATATATATATATATATATATATATATATATATATATTGTTGCGTCGTGTCGCTAAAAGCAGCGTGGGCACGCGGCGTGGTGCGCACCGGATGCGTGGACAATGGCAGAAGCTATGACGCATGGGTTTTTCCGACGGGGTGTGCGGGCGTAAGGGTGGAGGCAATGGAGGCGGCGGGCAGCGTCGCGAGGGCTATTTAAGAGCTGTGAGAACAATAGCTCTTCCTTCTTTGAGACAACGGCATCGGTAGCGTAGGTCGTCAGTGAGAGGTGCGTGCGTGCACGCTGCGAAGGAGCCGGCAGTTATTGTCGTGACTAGTGAGACACATTCGGGGTGGCGGATTCGGTGGTGTAACGGTCAGCCGGGTGTACCGGACTGTTGTACTCGAGTTTGCGGGTTCAATCCCGATCGAAGCCGTGGATTTTTAAGGGCAAAAAAATCCTTCGTACGCCTTCCTTCGGAGGGGAAGTAAAGCCGGCTGTCCCATGTTAGTAGATTTACTGCATGTAAAAGATCCTCAAGCCTAAAAGAAGCCTCTGAGCAAAATTGAGATCCGCCTGTTTCGTCGCCCTAGATAATACCTTTCTCCGCTAGGTGGTGAAAGGAGCGTAGCGAAATTTGCGTGGTTAGACGGAAGAGCGGGCCTGATGGCCCGAGTCTCGCCACGTAAAATAAGGCATTAACTAACTAACTTACATTTAGTCGGTCTCAGGGCAGGCGGTACTACGCACGGCGAAACATTAGATAGTATGTTGCGGTGTGGTAGCCGTTGTAAATATCTCTCCTAGTAGTAGGGTCTATTTAGTTAGTTAATTTATATACAGTGCATTGGTTATTTGTGACTACGGTCTAAATTGTGAATAAACCTACTGTTATTACAACCCACTCTCGTCTGTGAACTGATTACACCCGTATGACGCCACAATATGATTATCCACACCAACTAGATTCCCAAATAGCGCTTTACGCTGATGACATTGTACTAATTTCAATCCAGATAAAACGCAGGCTAAAATTTTCACCCTAATATACCCCAGTTAATTATGCACAAAAATAAAATATTCCCTGGGTACCAAGTAAAACAGCCGTCAAGTATCTAGGAATGCAACTTGACACAAAACTAAATTGGAAAACACACATCCACACAACAGGAACAAAAACACAAGCAAAAATATCCCAACTTTATGCTCTAATTAACAAAAAATCTTCCCTCAAAATAGATACCGGAATAATAATTTACAAATCAATAATTAGACCAACAATGACGTACGCTTGCTCGATATGGGGAAATGCAGCAAAATCTAACATAAACGTACTGCAAACTATACAAAATAAAGTTCTAAGAATTATCATTAAAGCCCCATGATTTATTTCGAACAAGCAAATCCACCTTGAACTGAAAATTCCCACAATAAAAGAACACATTGCCAAACTGTCCGAAGATTTCTTTTCATCACTCCCCATATCTCCCTACGCCTCCATATTCAACCTTGGACGCACAGCAGAACCGAACTTACGTATAAATTCACGCTTGCCTAAAGACAGATTCCGACTACCATAAAACAGCAGGAAATTGGCCTCGTGATATATCCTCCATCGAATATCAACGATTATTCTCTGTAATTTCAATTTTCTCTCAAAAATAATTACAATGTTTCAACATAAACCAAAAACATTGAACGCACCCATTCAGGGCACCCACAGTTAGGAAACAAACCAAACGTTATGTATGTTTCTATTCACAACTCTGAAAAACATGTATGTTCAACAGGAAGAAAATAAATAAATTTAAAAAAGTTTTTCAGCTAGGTCGAATTCAGTCGCTGTCTGGAGGAGAATTCTAGTGGCTGGCTGGTCTGATCGGTAGTTTTCCGTGGATTCTCCGTTCAACACCAGGCGAATGCCGGAACAGTACAAACGGGCCACGGGCATCGCGCGATCTGTCCTTTCTCTTCCTTGTCCTATCCTCTCCCGTTACACACACACACACACACACACACACACACACACTAACATGCACTACACTACCACATATTCCGGGAGACCGGCCGGGAGCTTAGAGCTTGTCCCGGCTGGGGCGGTGCCCCGCTTGTGGGAGAGTCCTGGTTAGGGGGAAACCCCACTAGCCGACGGTAGGTCGGCGCCGGATGTCGCCATCCAACGGGTGAAGATCACCGCCATCTCCCGAGGGAAAAACATGCACTACACTCACGGGACTAATGACCAAAGCAGTTGACGTGCCTGGAAACACCAGAAAATCAGTCAATCAATCCAAAAAGAGACAGGTAGGAAAAGCAATCGAGTGCAAGGAAACTTCACTGTTAATGAAATTCGAAATATTTGTGCCACAAAAGGTAAACCATCTTTGTTGTCACGCGTTATATTTGGTTTTGATTTATTGGTTTGTTTTTGTTAAATTAAAAGTTATATGATTTATTTGGTCAGATAGAATAGTTTGTGATGAAGCCGTAAGGAGCTCACAGAAAAGTAATTTAAAATGTTATCATCGCACTGAAAAAAAATACCATAATTCCTAACAAGGTTTCAATAGTTACACAAAACCTTCGTATGCGAAACACAGACCTTATTGCTTTCCTCCCTTTCCTGGTTACAACAGCATCTACGATTGCTGATCTTGATGGACCAATCGGCCTGTGATTTCTGAGAGGTTGATGTTGCTTCATAAACGGACCTGTCGGCCTCATCAAGGCTAATCATGTTGCAGAGCACTAGCTGGCCACAGCAGCCAGATACCTTGTCAGATAATTACGTATTGAAGAAAATATACATTGAAAAACATTCAACATCTGTTAAACACACACACACATGTATATATATATATATATATATATATATATATATATCTTGTGACGTCACGGGATTATACAAACCCGTAACGCCACCATAAGTCACGAGAAAAGACCAGAACACAGAGAAATAAAGTACGCGTCGGAGCGATGGTCCGAGAAAGCGACATCTACCCGCAGGTTTTCGCACTCCGATGTCCGAAGTTACGGATCATGTTTTCTTGAGAGGGCGCGAAGGAGGAGAAAATTCACCCCTCAAGAAATTTCCCCAGGCGGAGTCACATAAATACCGCGACGCGCTTCGGGAGAGTTCTCTTTCAATTTCGACAGCGGCGACGACTCAAGCTAATTCTTCGGCGATAGTAATTGGTTAGTGCAGGAGTATATTTTTACTTGCTTAGTTAAAGCTGATTTGAGAAACGCGGAAGTAAGAGTGATAGAATTCAGAAGTGAAGTGCATGTACAGTGTTAGCACTAACATTACGCATAAAGCAAGCGATGTGATTGCTTTAAATCTGAAATAGTTTCATAATTGAAATAAATTCGCGCAGAAGGACTCTGGACGAAATCCAGCATTTAATTTTGTACGCCACGACCACGCACGCTCAAAGTGTGTTATGTCGGCCGAGTGCTAGAAGCATTCAATTCAATAACGCTAGTTATTCGAAGCTGGGAGCGCGAACGACGGGTACGCGGCACGCAGAAGGACGACTCCAGTGAAGACTCAAGCGTAGGCGAGAAGGACTTGGACCAATTACGTGGATGGTGGAATCCGGAGAGATCGAGAGAAAGGTCTGGAATTTGGACGAGTAGCGGAATCCTGAGATCGAAGGAAGTGGTGTAACCGTGGAACATCGAACCAGTCAAGCGACGCGGCGAGGTCTGCGAGCGACCGAAAACACCAAGGTTAACTGATGGCAAGCGGGAAGGCGATGTCGAGGTAAAGAACTAGCAACTTCTATGCAGCAATTTGTTGGGAAATCGTGTAGCTTTAAATACCAGGCGAAGCGTCCTAAAATAGGTGAAAGTTCCAAATAATTACTGGGAGAAACATTCCGAACGTATGAGCGGCAGTTTAGATTTCATTCGCTGTACGCACCAGTAAATTCGTGTGAATGTCGTTTGAATTTACCTTGTACAACTTTTCTAGAGTGAATATGATATTTCATGTAGTGTAAAAGTGATCTTGTTTGAAAGTCACGCTTTCATTGTATTATGTCAGGGATAATTAGTTTTCTATAATTTGTAAAGGGTACGATTTAAGTAACGTGTGTGTCACGTTTATTTTTGTGTTTGAGTTCACAGCATTGTAATAAATGTGCAGCTTAAGGCTGACACCTGTGAACAGTCTATGATAGAATAATTGTAGAGAATCACTTAAAGGGGCAGTGCAGGGAGAAAACTTAAAAATAACAAAAGTTAAATGAGGTATACGAAATAATTCAGAAAGAGGTAGAAGCACTAGAATTGTAAATAGTACTTGTTGAAGTATTCAGGCAGTCGAGGTGACGTCTATACATTTTTTTTTGTGGTTGTGTTCTTTTTTTTGTTGTTTCTGTTTTCTTTGCAGCGAGTATCTTCGTAAAGTGTATACTTTATTGTATATTTGTGCCACTGTGTAATTTGTTTACTCACTGCATATATGCTATTTTACCAGAATTTTACCTAATTTTTTGTGTCAAGGGTTCAGACCTTTCTCATACCCGAAAGATCCTGCTTCCTGAGAATTCAAAGCTCGCTTCTCGAGCATTCATTGTTTCACGCTTCATCGCCACCGACTGGAAGGTAGTAAGTAGGTGTGTTACAATATATATATATATATATATATATATATATATATATATATATATATCACATTATTTCAATTACATAATAGAAGCATAGAAGCATGATGCGATAATTATGACTTTATCAAGCAAGGAAAACATATCTGTCATTCTTGCTCAAAACGGGAACGAAGTTTGAAACAAACTTTAATAATTATATTATTTTCCGTCTGCGTTGTTACACATGTAAATATAAATATCGAAAGACAGACTAATTACGTTATATATTTATCAGCTACCAGTCCCAAGGCATTCGGCGGGCTCTTGGAAGTGCATGGGGGGAGGGACAGGAAGTTGCGCGCGCGCGCGCGCGCCGAACCTGGCTGGAACGTGACCACAACCCAATATTATCTGTTCATCATAAGAAAAATTCTGATTTAAAGAAGTACAAGTGTAGGTTCACTACATAAGAACTAATTTGAGCCATCGGTTGTTAAATTAACCTTGCATCAGAACTACTGCAAACGAAGGAGACAGTGCCAACTGCACGCGTGTTGCTGTGCGATAAGGACCTGATATCAGCCGAGGATTGACGAAGGTCAGGCGCGTGACACGGCTTGTTGGTCCGCAGCGTCGCACCGCCGATCGGCCTGCGAGGACATTCCATTCAGTTCATTTCAGGGACCGAATACCGAAATAATAGCGGTAAAGGTATTTATACCGGTATACAAATACCTTTACCTCTATTATACCTTTATTCAAAATACCTTTAAAAATACCGGTATAGGACGTCAAATACTGGTATTTTTAGAGTTATTTTACCTTTATCAGACGTCTATACCGGTAAAATATCTTTATTTAAAGGTATTATACCGGTATTCTCTCATCAAAATACCGGTATTTTCATAAAAAAATACCGGTATTTCAGTAGAATCATGCAGGTATTTGGGGAAAATTCATTGTGATTTTTTCCGCTGAGATGGCTCAGAGGAAACAACTAATTTACACGGCAGAGTTTCTGACCGGGAGGTCCTAGGGTTCGAGTCACGAGGGTGGCGGATTTTCGACACATATTCTAGCTAGGTGGAGTTCTGCCGTTGACTGAGAAGTCGACTTCTGTCGTCAGACGGAGGGACCAGCCAACGGTCTTTAGCAGACATCAACACGAGTTCGTTCGCTGACCTTGGACCTCACGTCCGGGCGCAGAGCTTGGCGACACGTGATAGAGTGTTGAAACTTTATCGAATTTCTCCGTATAAATCTTGTCCTTTCTAGTAGCGATAAAAAATGGAGAAACGTGTCTTCTTATCCATAAATGAGTCTTCCCACGCATACCAAACTTCCTTCTTGCACGACTGTGTTTATCACTAAATACGATTATTTGCTTAAATTTGATCGTATCACTAACATTCCCGAAAATATTTTTTTCAGTTGGCCCAGTTTCCTTATTCTGCACCATAATTAATAAATATAATTATATATATTAATTATATATATATATAATTATTAATTATAACTAAAACAATATTAAAAATTGACATTGAACGCTAATAGACATTAACTATTCTTACGCGAGGAAACAGAAGCGTTATGTTTAATTCAAAATTAATGATTGAAGCATGTTTAATTTACATCCATGTATTATTTAAGAAATTTCATTAAGAAAAAATATTAATAGTACTATATAATATTAATTAATTTTAATAAATATTTTAAAATATTAATACTAATTAAATTTTAAATGTTTGCATTAAATTTGTGTAAATTAATTTATTATTTTGTTTGTTAATTTATACATTATTTAAATTAAATGTTAATTTTAATTAAAAAGTAAAAATGTTAATATTAATAAACTCTTTTTTATTAATTAATGATGTTAGTATATATTTCTTATTATTAAGGAAGAAACACTCTTCTCGAAGTGGGCTCCTCCAGATGCATTTTACAATGTAAGCTACCCGCGTAGAAGGGAACCCTTGCCCACATGCAATGTTAATAGCTAATAATAATAATAATAATAATAATAATAATAATAATAATAATAATAATAATAATAATAATAACATAGTAATTTACTTTTATTACAAATTTTCTCAATATTTGCAGTTAATGTCAAAATATATTAAACCCTTAATATAAACTAGGAAAATAACATTTTATTTTAGCCCTATTTATTAATGTATAATTAAGATTTAATTGTGAAATGAAGTAAAAGAAATCATTTTTTAACAACAACAAAACTGGGCCTGAAAGCCTGAGCGTTCGTGATTATCTCAAGGTGTCAACGCTTCCTCAGTTCGCCGAAGGAGGGGTCGGGGAGGGAAGAAACGGTCCTACGCCTACGGCCGGCGCATACGTTGACAGCCTCTCCATGTGCGAAATACAAAGACAGGCTTAGGTCATCTCTCAGGTCAGATGGGAGATAGCTCGATGAAGGATACTAAGAAAAGATTCTCTTCAATGGAATCAATAATTATTATTTCAGATTTCAACTTTTCCGAAGTTTAAATTAAGGGAGGTTTTCAATACATACAACGTATGCAAAACGTAAACGCCCGAACACAAAACATTTACAATAATAAGAATAGAATTTAATACAGTTGTACAAATAATACAAACAATACAAAATAATAATTTAAACAATAAATAACAATTATGAAATGATATTTGATTAATAAACATTTTGTGAGATATTATTAACTAAAGTAACCTATTTTTTCAACATGTATGGATGGTAAGCTATATTTCTTCATTGAAAATACCGGTATAATACCGGTATAACCTTTATGGACGTCCATACCGGTATAGACGTCCTATAGAGGTATTTTACCGGTATAAAAGAATAAAGGTACTTGAAAAAGGTATGGAAAAATACCGGTATTATAGCGGTATTTTTTACCGGTATTCAATACCTTTTCGGTCCCTGGTTCATTTTGGAAGGGCTAAGATACTGGCCCTTCAGGAAAATTTCTTCGAAGTGGTGAAAAGCGCATCGTTGTGAAAGTTTTCAATTTGTTGTTGTAGAAAAATACGTCGTTGGCAAAGCAAATCGTTGAACGTACTATGAGTATGTACTTAATGGCACTGGTAAGTACTGTATTGAATCTTATCGTGCTGCATCAGTGTGGATTATAATCTAATGGATATTGGTGGATATCTTTTAATAGGTGCCAGACTACAGAGTCTAAAATACCTCTTTGAAGTAAAAATCTTATTTCATTGGAAGTAAACGGGCGAATGAAGTTCGAAAAACAATGATACCTTCATTTACACTGCCTATTTGAAATCAAACAAGAATTGTCA
Organism: Teleogryllus occipitalis; assembly: GCA_011170035.1. Lineage (NCBI taxonomy): Eukaryota > Metazoa > Arthropoda > Insecta > Orthoptera > Gryllidae > Teleogryllus > Teleogryllus occipitalis. The sequence continues at coordinate 20,514 of BLKR01001458.1, read as the reverse complement.
ACCAAGATTAAAAGAGAATGGTGGAATGGAATTGCAACTTTTAGGTACGTATATACTTCTGTCATGCGTTGTAATAATAGAAAGGCATATATTAGTTTATGTGCATTTTAATTGCACATAATTGCACATTTTAATTGGACATAACCTACAAATCTTGGCCATGAATCTAGCTCAAAGTTATTTTAATGTAAATTGTAAAATTCCTCTAAAAGCTTATGTCGAACAAGATAAACAATTATTTCGTTTTACATCATCGGTTTGAATCCTTTCTATTCACATTCTAATGTTAAGTGGATATAGAATTCAATTACTTCCAAACTCATTATTTACCTATTAAAAAAGTTTAAGTTATTTGTTACTAAAGTTAAGTTTTTAATAGTCAATTAGGCATTGCAATTTCGTATTAAAATGTAAAGAAATAATATTTATTATGTTGCCAATTCATTGAAATAATTTTAATATAGTCTTGAAGTGTCATTAATGGCAATTAGAAATTGTAGAATTAATTGTTGTGTAGTATTTCCATATGTTATAAGTGTACAGAATTTTGATTACTGTATTTAAATTGAGACTAAAGCCTATCATGTTCTGTAAATAATTGAACAAAATAATAATGCATTCCTCAAACAAACTGCTGTGAAACACTTTCTATTTTTTTTATTTTTATTTTCAATAATTATCACTTTAATTATATTTTCAAATACTATTGTATTAATTTTATTTTTCAGGTAGTTTTTGGCACAGGTGATGGAAATTGGTCATTGAAACAGGTGATGGTTCATCGATACAGATATTCATGGATATTGTTAATTCTAAATGGCTATTGCATTCTATGACAAGATCATGAACATGTATTTGAAGGTGATGCCAGTATACATTTTGCTAATTTTGCAAGCATCATGGACTTTTGTGATTTCATTCGTATTTAACATTCACAAAATGTGTATACATTAATGGATCAATTTTTTTAGTGTGTATCATTTTTGACCAGGCAAGTTATTTTAAAATTCTCATTAGGTAATATAACTTGTGTTATAATTCTGTTATAGTTTCAATGTGTACTATGTAGTAGTGCTCTCAGAATTACTACAAATGAGTATGAATAATATAAAAAATACACATTCTCACTAGAAAAGTGTCATTAACTTCAAAATGCTGTTTTTTCAGGACATTGTTTTACAACTAGAGTTCTGAATCAAGTTCATGGAGTGTGACAAATTGTAATTTTCTTTTGAAAGATTATTCTTTTTTCCTTGGAAACCAAAGTCAAAATTATTTCAAGTCTTTCATAATTTAGGGTTCTCCACTGTGTGCTGTTTCATATAGTATGGATAACACTGCATTCTCAAATATGCAATGATTTTGACTATTATTCATCTTCAAAATTACCAAAGAAAAATATCTCAGATTGTGTTAATGATTCTTGGGCAAAGAAATGTCATTACTGTTGACCTTGATAATTTTCTGAAACATTTCCCTTGCCAAGTGAACAAAATACTTTCCTCTTGAAATAAAACAATTCAGTATTACTAGACATGATTCTCGTGCCCTTTAAAATGCTAAAACCTGGATACATATTCCAGATAAAATTTGACAAAAAATGCACTATCAAATTTTAGCTTGGTATTTTTTTCATTGTCTTTCGAAACAGGAACACTGTACAATTTTTCAAAATTTTACTTAGTCGAATTCATCCTTTTGTGAGAAATGAATCTTTTTGAACATTCTACTACCTCACCAGATGTAATTGGAGCATATTTGTAAGATGAAATCTGAGCCAATGTGAGGTCAAATTCTGCATTTTCTACTCTTGAATCACAATTTTTTTTCTTTAAATTTCATAGAAGTTTTAAATCGAATTAGAATTTATTGGTTTATATAATTTTTCCTTGGCAGTCACACTTGCATATCCAAACACTAATTTCAAAGACATTGTAATATCTTCAACATTATTTAATGACTTCAATAGAGGTAATCCTGCTGTTTTCAATTTCTGAATTGGTATTGGCAATCTTACAAAATTTAATTAAATATGTATTTTTATTTTATTTTTTTATATACATGGTTTTATAACATATTTTATTTTACTTTTTTGCATGCAAGCAGACTAAGAGTCTGCACCTTATTATTTTCCCCTCCCTTGTATCACTGTCAGTTACCAGTGATATTGAGTAGTGATCTATGTGTGTGTGAAATTAATCAATAGTATTCGGAGAATATAATCCTAAATTTTGAAGCAATCCAGAAAAGTATGCATTTAACAAAATAACTTGCCAAATTTAAAAGTCACTTCAAAACTGGTTATTAATTTGCTAAGAAAACTTATTATTTGACTCATCCAATAAAATGAAGGCCAATCATTTCGTCCCACGCTAGAGTGATGAGTCTTCTCCCACCTTACACAATACTAAAATTATGATTTATCCAGACCTCTCACTATATTTATTCGCTGTTATTGAGTGCACATTCTTCTCCACAATTTTTTATTGTTGCATTCAGGTGATAATAACAACAGTTATGACATTAACTTTTTGGGAGTGTAGGATTTGTAAATGCAGGCCAATGAGCTTATTCATTGTCAAATGGGCAAAGAGGTTTCTAAGCAATGAGATTGATTCAAATTGCAGACCCAGCAGGTAAATCAATGCTGGGCAGTACATTTTAATTCCAGTTTTTAAATTAATTTAACTAATTTAATTTGATTTTATAGTTTGTGTGTACATTTACATTACAGATATTGAAATAACTGAAGTAAAAAATATAAATATGATTTATGTTGGTTTCTTCCATATACTTTTTTGATTTTAACAGTATGTAAACTATTTAGGAATTCATTGTAATTGTAAACTAAGTGTTAATTTTATGTAGATGAATTTTGTGCTAGTGAATGCAAGAACCCTAAGTTTAATGAAGGGACTAATAGAATTGAACCTTTAGTAACCAAAATTAATATAAACATAAAACAAGAATTTTAAATTTGTAAAATGAAAGGTTAAAAGAAATAAACAACAAATACATTCGAAAATAATTTTCAGCCACATATTTAGCCATAATTTAAATAAATCTTGGCGTTTTTATAAAATAAATGTGAATTAAATTTGTTTTTGGGAGATCAGTAATAAAAGTTGCTATTTAAATGTACTTGTGAAACAATTTTAAAATAGTTTTGAAACAGTTATAAAACGTTTTTAAAATAATTTTGAAACAGTTATAAAATATTTTTGAAATAATTACTGATGACTGTAAACATGTTCTTAGTCTCCTTGTGTATTTAATCCACCTGATCACATAAATGATTAAGTGGTACATCAATGTTTCATTATCATTTGTTAGCTATTAAGTTTATGTCAATATATTTCACTCTATTGTGAGTTACGTTATATTTTACACATTTTATTTTACTAAATAAATATTTTAATGTTAAATTCTAATATTTTATTTTTAGGTACATGCTGTTTCAGAATATTCATTGTATGTATGTATGTGTGTGTGTGTGTGTGTGTGTGTGCCCACATATATATATATATATATATATATATATATATATATATATATATATATATATATATATTGTAACCGTACTCCTCTCGAGCCTCACCGATTACAAAAGTAGATCTGTCATTTGCCTACTTCGCGACGTGTGATTACACCGTCACGCATCCCTGGGAATATCTCAGTTTACGGATAAACTTCCCTATTGGTAGTGGGTTCGTCTTTGTTAAGCTACTGATCAATTAATAGACCAACACAATTTTTCAGTTTTAAATGACAAATAACATATATTCTAGAGCGCCAAAATGTAACAGATTTTACATTTTTCGTTTACATCAATGTAATTACATGTATTCTATTGAATGCCAAATCTCTGTACAAATGAAATTCACAGATCCTCCTATGTTTTCACTTTTCGTAAAATTATGGTAGCTAATTCCCTACCTAAACTGCAGTTTTTCACTAGAATAATAATAATTCAGATCCCTGTTTACAAGAAAACAAGCAATAGATACATTTTTACACTTCACAAAGAATATCACACATGAGACACACAAATCATAGTACAAATATTCATCCTGTAAAAGAAAAACACATACACACAATACTCGAAATTCACTACTACCTTTTAAATCACTAATTACGTTACACTCAGTAGTCACATTTGACCTTCGGCTTCTACATAGCCTTTCAACACAAAATTTTGTTTCATAACGTCTCTTAAATGATTTGAATCATTAAAATATGACTCTAAATAAATAATTCTGTACAAAACAACTTCTATCATAAACATAAAAAAATTACTTTAATCTGATTCTTGTTACGACTGTTGAAAAGAAATAAAACCACTGGCAAGCAAGACCAATGTTCTCAGAAACTTGCCCGATCAACGTCTGTTTTTGAGGGAAGCTCACATTACAACGTTTTGGCCAGTATAATTATACTCCTATCTCAGAAGTTTTTTTTCCAGACTGAAATTAAGTGAGTGTTCTTTCTGCTTTTATATAACTCACGACCGGCGAGCTCCGCAAGTTGGTCCCGCGCTGTGTAGCTGGCCCGTCGCGCGACCCTCGCGCCTCAAGGTCGTCGTTCTTCTGCAAAGTCCCTGCGTGGCCTGTCGCACGGAAATATTCCGAACACCGTCTCCCAGTCGTCTCCCAGGCGAAAATTCACCACAGCTTTCGCAGAGGCGATGGTCGCTTCAGAATGCGAGTCCGAAACTCCAAGTTATGACTTCGTAATGGCAAAAGTCAAACTAGTTGTTGGATAATCCGTCTTTCTCATAACTTTCAAAATTCCATCATAGGATTTCCAAAGTGAAATTCCCAAAAATAAGAATAAAGAATATATGAAAAGTATGAAATATATTAAAGCTGTAACAAAGAAGAAACATGTCCTATGTTACAATAGTCCTCTTTTCTAGCAACAAGAATGCAGCAACGTGGTTTTACAGATTCATTTCGATCTATTACCGCCGTCGTTCTTTCATTCATTGCATTCTTGTTTAATATTCATTTACTAATTCCATGTAATCTCACGATATTCACAGTACGTAAGTCCATGAAAAGTGCTCAGTCAATTACCTTTTATTAAAGCTTTTGTGTTCCGCAATCTTCGCGTGTCCCTCGTCGACCATGTGGCGTACTCGTAGACAACCGTTCTCCTTGCCGTCTCGAACCAGAAAGAGCGAGCTCTTTTTTGACGCAAGTTCACGCCACGTCCGTATTTCCACGAAAATTTCCTGATTGGCTACGGTCTGAGTGCGTTCAGAAATCCTTCTCTGACTTACGCCATCTCTTCGCCACTGTAGAAACTACGTGTAGGGCCTAATGTCGGGTATTATTGTTTCCATTTTCCGTTGGTTATAAATGTGACCGGCGACAAGCGGTTACAATATATATATATATATATATATATATATATATATATATATATATATATATATAACTTTCATTCAAAAACAATGCAGGCATATTGATGTATGTATATCTACCGTAATAACAGTCAGACTGCAGAATTTAAAGCCTTTTGAGGCTTATTGTGAAATTTAATTATCACTAAATGCGTAATTTTTATGCAATTATATTGACGGTGCTTGGTTGTGTAGGTAAGTATACACATCTGTTTTTGGATCAAAAATAAATAATGAATATTCTGTTAATAGCAAGTACCACGTATAACCCATCCTATACCCGTCAACGATCAGTAATTGTAACACTAATAAGAAATGCTTAAATAAGGCAACACGTACGGCTGGTCCTTCAACCAGTACAGCTGTGCAAGCCGACACGGAAGGCCGGGTCCTTCTATCAGTTTCGCCCGGATGCGTCATGGCGGTAGGCTGGATCCTCCAACCTGTGTTGCTCGCTTATGCCGAGCAGATAGCCAACTCTTCCAACAAGGTTGCTTGGACTCGGCAGCTTCTACCCGTGCACTTCTGACAAGGTGAATTCAACGACGTGCAACAAGGGACTCTTTACGATGCAACTTTTCGTTCCAACTATCTCCGTCACGGAACAGCAACAGTGTACCTGGTTGGGCCTATAATATCGTGCATTCCCTTGATACAGTATAATGGATCAGATATACTGCAACTGTTCTTTTTTCTCCGTGCGGAGGATTCAGAAATGAAAAGAAACTTATTGTTAACTTTACCTACTGCCTCCACTTGATACTAGTTGTTTGAAAGAGAGTTGTACGGACATAGATAATTCAAAACGTTTATACATCCCACCCTGAGTGCTATCTACTCAAAAAGAGATTCTCAACCACAGTCTACTTACCAAAAGCAAACATTGGTATAAATAATATGGATAAAGTTGATGAAAACGAAATGATCAAAAGTGACATCTCGGAAACGATCACAACTGACAGTACAAATTAAAAAAATGTGACACAATATTGACGCATCCTTTGCCCTTCTACCCCTGCACGGCTTAAACCGAATCAGCCGCGTCCAGCTGCGCTCCGGAGTCAATGCCGCTACCGACACAAAGGCCGCGCGCGGCGAGCGCCCGTGGGCCGAGGAGATTGCAAAGCGTGCCGGCAGATCGCGCGTTGTGCGCCCGCCGCCTCCCTCTCTGTGGGCTTTCGCACTGCGCTTGCATGCGCCTGCTGATGGAGGTTTTGTTTTCTCCGTGCTCGGTGACAGCGGCATTGTGATGGCCCGTCGGGTGAGCCCGGTAATTGGCCATTTGGCGCCGAAGATCAGCCGCGCGCTCTCCGCTAATGACGGTCGGGGACAGCGAGGCTGCGGCTTCTCCCGGCCCTTCGCATCCGATTCTGCCCCTCGCCCTGCTGTCTGTCGCACACAGTCATATTTTCTGTAAAATTGGTTTATTAGACGTTAGGTAACAGGAAATGTTTATCAAATCCAGCTTTCTCACGGTAAAATTAGAGCTTGTCCCGGCTGTGGCGGTGTCGCGCTGGTGGGAGAGTCCTGGTTAAGGGGAAACTCCGCTAGCCGACGCGTCGCGACGGTAGGTGGGCGCCGGATCTCGCCATCCAGCGGGGGATGATCATCGCCATCTTCCGCGGGAAAAACATGTACTGCACTTACGAGACTAATGACCTATGCTGTTGACCCGCTCGAAATCACCAACCAAATACGAGGGGTTGGGGCAAAAGTCATGGCAACTATTTTTTTCTAAAAGAAATGTAATCGGATCACACACATTTATTTCTCACGTGAAAGAAGTGCTGTACTAATGTGTGTTCACAACCACAGATGACTCCTTGAGTGTCTTAATTAGCACAGGGAGCAATGTATAATGCCTAACTGCGGCCGTGCGAGATGATCCTTTTAGAGCGTGCTCATACACCAAGATAACCGTTCTCCATGGGAGAAATGCCCAAGAATGTAACTGAAAACGGTGGAAGCTCTCGGGAATAATTCCCTTCCAAACCGGGCAGTCGTGTGTTGGGCAGGAGAGATTCTGCGAGAACCCGTAGCAACCTGTCATCAGCAAAGTACGCGACGACCTGTGACTGTTCGGACCGATGAGGCACGTGCGGTAATCGAGCATTTGCCTAATCAGGCTTTTAGAACATGGACGTAATGCTTTTGGAATGTTGTGAACTCGTATATTCTAAAATGCTTTGCAACATGAAACCAATACTCTCATTTCAATACCTTAATAAATATTAGAAATACAATTTTGGCGTGTCCTTAAATATCCATACACTTAGTTGATACCTTAGCCTTTCTTGTGTATATTTCACATTTTCCACCCGTACTCGTATTCTCACTAAAAAAATAGTTGCCATGACTTATGCCCCAACCCTCGTATTATTTGTTTCTCCAGCAAGCGTCGAGCATATGTGCTTCTGACCGTACTTATACATGTTGAAGAGGACTTTGCCTCTGAAAGACCGTACTAATATTTCTCATTAGAACGCATTCCAAGATTTCTATAAAACAAGAAATAAAGGAGTTATTCCAAAATAGTTACACTTCTTTGACAGAAAAGAACGAAATAGATTCTTGGCGGAGGCAACAGGCGACGCATAACTTTTACAAAAGCAAGTAGAGTTAATAATAATATGACATCCCCATAATATTGACAAAGAGCATAATATTAACTTAATTTTTTTAACCAGCATTATAAACCACATATTGTGTTGCACTAAATCAATAATCGGGCATTTTACGGCACAAATGATGATGTATTAGCATTTTACGCCATGATGATTGCATCATCACACATTTAGCCACTCGCAGCGAGAGAATCGGGTGGGAGTTTGAGGTAAAAGGAACAGCCGACCACCGTTTACTCGTAAAGATGTCAAATACCCAAGACGTCACCAGAAAGTTGTTTCGCAAAATTATCTTATAATTTTTTGAACCTGTTATTATAGTAATTAACGAAACGAGTGTATAAAGAGGGGATAATTACATGAATGGTATGTTCAAGAAAACGAGCGACGATAGGAGCGAGTTTTCTTACATACTGTGAATGCAATTATCCCCCTTCATTCACATTTTACGTTAAATATTTTTAGGTTTCCATTTACGAATAATTCAAATTTTAAAACATCCAAACAGATCTTTTCCAGACGTGGCATGCACTTCATAAAGTAGTATTGCTTCTGAAAAATATCTCATTTGCATCATATCGCCTTGCATTGTTTTTGTTTCCACGCAATATTTGCAAATACTGGAGGGTACTGAACATATGCGGATAAAGTATTAGAAGCTGACAAAGTCACAAAAACATTACTTCCTACGAAAAGCAAAGACAGATAAGAGAGAGAAATCAACTTGTATAAATATGAAAAAAAAAACTAGTCACTTCTGACAAAGTTTTGGTGTAGCATCCTTTTTAGAATTGGTAAAAACAACTGACGTTTACATTTCTTACATTCGTAATCCTAAGACCAAACTTTTAACATTTAAAACATTTAATATATTCACGATAAATATTTTTTGTTGTTCCATAAGTCAGCTAGCTTAGCATTTACTTCCCTAATTAGTTGTATTCATTCGTTGTTTATATGTAGTTGTAGATAGTACGTAATATGTGATGTACATGTGATGTGTATGTGTAAACTAGAGGTGCAACACAATGGCACAGACTTTCTCGTAGCAATTTTTTTTAATTTCCTTCGTGTTGATTGGCTTTAAGGTCTTGCTCAATTCTCTGGCCAGGTGCCATCTATAGTCGCCCAAAGTATTTGACATTTTATGCCACCTTTATAAGGGTATTTAACTCTATTCTTACAAGAAATTTAAAGCCAGAATTTGGAGCTACTTTTGAGAAAATTTTGAAAATGTTGCTAGGGCTTCATATAAAGTCCTCCCCAAAATTAATTAATGTTTTTCAAAATCACAGGGCTTCAGTTCACGCAAAAACAACAGGGTTTCTTCAATTTAGAAAAAATCCTACGCATGGTTTAGGCGCTAGGTTTGTTCACATATACCAGACAGGCGGAGAGGCAGACGGACGGACGGACGTTTTGCTTTCAATTGTTTTTTCGGCATCAAGACCCACAAAAGAAGGATTCTGGCTAAACCATGTGTTAGAGGATTTTTTTCTCTTAATTTAGTAAGTGGTTTTATGCACTTTTTCTTTACCACAGCCCGGCAATGAATTTTTTTCGCCGAAAATCTGTCGTTTTTTCACGCAGCATTACATAACTTTCTATATACTACGTATATTACTCCGTGTAAGAGAAAGTAAAAGTAACACTTTTGTAAAATTATTTTGTTTTATACCCAAAAGTAATGTTTATCTGAAAAAATATTTTGTATTATTTGATTATCTTACTGTAACCCTACCCGGTCTTATGGATCAGGAGATGCATGATAAATAAATACACAGAGAGAGATATACAATTTAAGAACAAATTTAATGAAACTACGGTGATGGTAATGGAGATGAATGAAAGCATGCAGTGAATGTTTTTTAACAAATGCTATTACAAATTTTCCCTTTACGGAGGCTTGTCTACTACAATTTTAAATTTATACAATGAGAAGAAACAAAAATTAAGTCACGGCAATAATACGCCGGTTCCACGTCGTCCACACTCTCAGCTCGGGATTGAAATTAAAGTCTCTCCGCTCCTCGGCGGGAAATGAGCTGCTGGACGTGGCTACGTGATACAATTTACTAAGCTGTCGGCGTAATCTTCAGGGTGGGCATCAGCGAGGGTTGATTGCTCGATGGCGTTGGTAGTCGTCACCAGACCCATTCAGTCGACAGGTGATTCGGTCCCTCGTCAGCTGGCTCCGGCAACAGTCCCCACCCGCATGAGGCGGCACTGGCCTTGTCGTACGGCAGTCTCTGCGCGAAGTCGCGGCTTAGACTAAAGAGGTATAGACGGCTCACTGCGGGCAGCCGAGAGGGTCCCTAGAAATGGTGTCCCATTCAGAGATGGCGCCACCGTCGAATTGTTAGTTCCGCTGAAAGTGGTGTCCGAGTAGAGTGCGCACAGGTCGCCCATTTGCCCCCACTACCGATTTCTCCACTCCAGAACCCTGTGGCGGCATTTTCAAATCATTGAAACTGTTACTGTCGCAAGATCTTTCTACGGCATTTACAGCTATAGAGCACATGATGGGGTGTTGCCCTACGCATAAGCACGCGGGACCTACCCCTTCACTGAACCAATTAACTGCATTCCAAAATGACGTGATCCTGTGACCATATTTATTATAATCATGCGAGCACTTATCTAATTCATTCATTGCAAGTTTGTAAATACAAAATTATTTATCATATAGTGGTGAAGAGTTTAACGTTGCTCAAGCATTTATTAAGCAGATTCATCTATTAAATAGGAGAAAGAATGGATTCGACTATAGCTTATAATTCTAGAAATACAATTGAGGCTCTTTATTTTGGCAGAAAGCTTTTTCGGTCGCATTGCGGCCATCTTCAGTGCTACAAAAATAATAACAGTATATCTAAATTGAAAAATAAAAGTTTATCTACTACAGAATATTATTATGCATTCAATACAATTAGAATTTAAGCAAAATAGAAAAATGGGAATATAAAACGTGAAAATAGAAACATAATTTTGAATAAAGAATACATGAAATAACAAATGTACAATGTAACATAATTGTTAAAGAAGCTATAAAGTGCGATAACTCTTAAAAGAAGAAAGCTTTTTGGAATGACATCAATATTATTCTAAAATAAAGTGAAAATGAAGCAATGTAGAAAATAAGTAAATTCAGATGAGCAAACTGACATATGGATTCTGACGCGGCTAGGAGCCTCGGATCAGGCAACACATCGAAGGTCAAGGGCATTGCACGCTATTTAAAAGAGAGCTCTCAATGGAGAGGGGAGAACTTTTTTTTTCTAAGAAACGGCCATTAAGGAAGGCCCGGCCGGGTGGTGGAAAAGAGGCGGGCAGAGGGGGTTAATGCGCCTGGGATGCCAGCTTCCGGAGGGGTGAGAGAGAAGGAATTTGTTCATTCAAAATGGTATGCTGGGGATTGTTTAATAAATTATGTGTATGGCTTCTAATGGAAGTCTGTCAGTGTACCTGTTTTCAATTTCCAAAATTTTGACTTCACTGTCTGCATTAAATGAGTGTTCTTGTTCCAAGAGGTGGCTGGCAAAGTGTGATTGTGTTCTTTTGTGTGTATGAACTTGTACGTGTTCTTTGATTCTTTGTTTAAAGCAGGGACCGAAAAGGTATTGAATACCGGTAAAAATACCGGTATAATACCGGTATTTTTCCATACCTTTTTCAAATACCTTTATTCTTTTATACCGGTAAAACACCTCTATAGGACGTCTATACCGGTATGGACGTCCATAAAGGTTATACCGGTATTATACCGGTATTTTCAATGAAGAAATATAGCTTACCATCCATACATGTTGAAAAATAGGTTACTTTAGTTAATAATATCTCACAAAATGTTTATTAATCAAATATCATTTCATAATTGTTATTTATTGTTTAAATTATTATTTTGTATTGTTTGTATTATTTGTACAACTGTATTAAATTCTATTCTTATTATTGTAAATGTTTTGTGTTCGGGCGTTTACGTTTTGCATACGTTGTATGTATTGAAAACCTCCCTTAATTTAAACTTCGGAAAAGTTGAAATCTGAAATAATAATTATTGATTCCATTGAAGAGAATCTTTTCTTAGTATCCTTCATCGAGCTATCTCCCATCTGACCTGAGAGATGACCTAAGCCTGTCTTTGTATTTCGCACATGGAGAGGCTGTCAACGTATGCGCCGGCCGTAGGCGTAGGACCGTTTCTTCCCTCCCCGCCCCTCCTTCGGCGAACTGAGGAAGCGTTGACACCTTGAGATAATCACGAACGCTCAGGCTTTCAGGCCCAGTTTTGTTATTGTTAAAAATTGATTTCCTTTTACTTCATTTCACAATTAAATCTTAATTATACATTAATAAATAGGGCTAAAATAAAATGTTATTTTCCTGGTTAATATTAAGGGTTTAATATATTTTGACATTAACTGCAAATATTGAGAAAATTTGTAATAAAAGTAAATTATTATGTTATTATTATTATTATTATTATTATTATTATTATTATTATTATTATTATTATTATTATTATTATTATTATTATTATTAGCTATTAACATTGCATGTGGGCAAGGGTTCCCTTCTACGTGGGTAGCTTACATTGTAAAATGCATCTGGAGGAGCCCACTTCGAGAAGAGTGTTTCTTCCTTAATAATAAGAAATATATACTAACATTATTAATTAATAAAAAAGAGTTTATCAATATTAACATTTTTACTTTTTAATTAAAATTAACATTTAATTTAAATAAATGTATAAATTAACAAACAAAATTAATTAATTAATACAATAATTATTATAATTATGGTGCAGAATAAGGAAACTGGGCCAACTGAAAAAATTATTTTCGGGAATGTTAGTGATACGATCAAATTTAAGCAAATAATCGTATTTAGTGATAAACACAGTCGTGCAAAAAGGAAGTTTGGTATGCGTGGGAAGACTCATTTATGGATAAGAAGACACGTTTCTCCATTTTTTATCGCTACTAGAAAGGACAAGATTTATACGGAGAAATTCGATAAATTTTCAACACTATCACGTGTCGCCAAGCTCTGCGCCCGGACGTGAGGTCCAAGGTCAGCGAACGAGCTCGTGTTGATGTCTGCGAAAGACCGTTGGCTGGTCCCTCCGTCTGACGACAGAACTCGACTTCCCAGTCAACGGCAGAACTCGACCTAGCTAGAATATGTGTCGAAAATCCGCCACCCTCGGGACTCGAACCCTAGGACCTCCCGGTCAGAAACTCTGCCGTGTAAATTAGTTGTTTCCTCTGAGCCATCTCAGCGGAAAAAATCACAATGAATTTCCCCCAAATACCTGTATGATTCTACTGAAATACCGGTATTTTCTTATGAAAATACCGGTATTTTGATGAGAGAATACCGGTATAATACCTTTAAATAGAGGTATTTTACCGGTATAGACATCGGATAAAGGTAAAATACCTCTAAAAATACCGGTATTTGACGTCTTATACCGGTATTTTTAAAGGTATTTTGAATAAAGGTATAATAGAGGTAAAGGTATTTCTATACCGGTATAAATACCTTTATCGCTATTATTTCGGTATTCGGTCCCTGGTTTAAAGGATCTTCCATTCAGGACAATAATTGCGCACTACAACTGCCACAGGAAATGGAGTATACCACCACTGCCACAAGAAATGGAGTCTAGTAGTACAAAAGTTCGGTAAACAAACGCTTTTTTTACAAACAAACACTTTTAAACAAAAACTTTTCTAATGCAGGATACCGCAACGAGATACACTCACCTAGAAGAACGTGTTTATATATCATTGCAATCTGAAAGCGCGTCATCTTTACTGAGAAAGGTTTCCTTTCGTACGTAAAAAAGTCTCTCTAATATTTTTGAAAAAACTGAAGAGAAATCGGCCGATAATTTTGAATTTCATTTCTGTTGCCTTTTTTGAAGAGCGGCTTAATTTTAGCTGTTTTGAAAATATCTGGAAACGTTCCGGTGCATAACGACGAATTAAATATGTGAGTTAACGGGTGTATAATGGCATACGCACAGGTCTTTAACAAAGCATCCGGAAATTCATCTAAACCGGACGAATATTTATTTTTTAGTTTACCGATTATTTTGAGAATTTCATAGGAAGAAGTTTCGGAAACGAACATCGTGTCTAAAATTTTGGGTGAACTGTCTATTATTGAATTTTGTGGCTGAAGACCCTGAGTGAGATCGGCAGCAATTCTCGAAAAGTATTGGTTAAAGAGACTAGCCACTGTTGCCGTATCGTTCACATTTACATCGTTATATTTTAGAACAACATTCTCTACAGGGTTTCTAGTGGATTTTGTGGTATTTTTTATTATATTCCACATTGCTTTTGTTTTATTTGAGTTCAAAATATCCTGATCGTGTTTCATGATTTAGACTGCCTTATGACTTTTCGTAACAATGTTTTGTATTTTTTAAAGTAGATAAGGAAATTTTGAGATACGTTATGACGTTTAGAAATGAAAGAAAGAATTCGCTTGTTTTTACCAGAAGTTCTAATCCCTTGTGTTGTCCAAGAATTGCTTTTCCGTGAAATATTTAATTTTCTTTTTTGAAGAGGAAAGCAAGTGTTAAAATGAAATGAAAGAGTTGAAAAAAAGAAATATATTTGTCGTTTGTATCAACAGTATTATAAACCACTTCCCATGACACCTGCATCAAGTAATCATTGAATAATTTTATTTTACTTTTTGTAAACAATCTAGTCATACGTGTATTATTTATGTCAGTGATCGCATTTCTTTTAATGGTAAGAATCTGTGCATCGTGGTCACAGTATCGTAAATCTTTTGTTTCAACTTTTTTATTTTATTTTATTTATTTATTTATTTTACGTCAAAAAAACAGTTAAAAACTGCGTATGACGTGCTATGGGGAAAAGTGAATTGTGTGCACATTTTCAAAATTCTGTGATCCCTACACTAAGTCATATACTACTTAAATTTTGAATTTTGAAAGGGAGAAAAAAACAAAAAAACTCCCATGTAATAAAATCTATTTTCAAGGATAAATAAGCAATAAATTTTGAATTTTGAAAGGGAGAAAAAACAAACAAAAAAACTCCCATATAATAAAATCTATTTTCAAGGATAATAAGCAATAAATTTTGGCTCTTATTACTTCCTGCCGCGACAACATGGAAACGATAATTTGAATAATTGTATTTCCCACTGAATTCTAGAAGACGTGCACAGAAAATGAAGTTACATTTATGTCCAGAAGCAAAACAAGGGGCCATCTCAGCATTTGCTCAATGGATCAGGGAAACTGGACGAAAAACCTGATGGAGATGGGACTCATATCGAGTAGTAGTTTTGTTAATTATAATTTGATCAATTGCCTTCATCGAATTTTGTGTGATCCGTGTAGGTACATTAATTGTAATGTCTAAATTGAAGGAATTAAATTAAACTGAGGAACTTTTCTTTCTCGCAAAATTCGACCAGAAAATCAATGTTAAAATCTCCGCATACAACAATTGATTCAAAAGAGCGATTGCTGACTTTATTAAGTTTTATCTCCAGGTTTTCCAAGAACAAAATAGAATCTGCAGTTCTCTTTGTTGGAGGTATGTAGATGCAAAGTATTATCACTTTTAGTGAAGTAAGATGTACAACAGAAATTTCGAAAACATTTTCAATGGAATACACATTTAATTCCGCCAAGGAGATAGAATCAATATTATTTCTAACGTAAATACAAGAACCCCCATACGTAGGACCTTTATGCGATTCACTCTCTCTGTAATAAAAGCCTGCGAGGTAAGAGTTTGGAATTTGGAAAATGCTAAGTTCATTAGGATATAACCTATGTTCTGTAAAGCAAATTTCCGTCCAAATTTCTATAAAGCAAAGTTCATTATTCCGTACTTGGCCTACACTTCGTAATCACTTATTGGTTGGGAGAAACAAAGTTATCGGTAAATGTTTCACTTATGGCAGCAATCGGGTGAAGAAATTTTGTCGTTCTTCTGTTTCAAAAAGGAGCCATTTTGCATGCTGGCAGAGATCTAACCACATTACCAACAGATCTCTTACATCCTCATTATTGGAGTGTCCGCGTCTTCCTTCGCTTGTTTGCAAGCTATTTCTGCTAATAAAATCTTTGTAATCAACATTGCTATTAACCGACTTTCATTATTCGTGGTAGCAAGAAAATTTTCTTTCCACGTCATATGAATCATTGTGTTGTCTAAAACTATGTACGCACATGTTTTTAGACATTTTAATTCGCTTAGCACTTCAGAGTAACCATAAAAACATCTAAGGAGATATCCTTGTGATAGATATTTTGACACATAATCATCGTAATTGTCACAGATAGACTCGTGTTTCTTGTATGAGACAAAAACCCGTCATTGATGACGTATTGAACTTGGACACTGAATTGCTTCTATGTTAGTAGTTAGAATGCTATAACGAGTGTTGAGGTTTGTCATCAATAACTTGGCGCGGAAACAAGTTTTTAAAGCCAAAAATATGAACAAAACAGTATCTTTATTTAAGATTTTTCAAAATAACTTAAAAAGTTATCCGGTAAAAAAACGCGAATGCGAATGCGAATATATATGTGTGTGTGTGTGTGTGTGTGTGTGTGTGTGTGTGTCTATAAAAACTAGGGCCTTCAGAACCTACGCATCGCTAAAGGTACGTTCGACTTCCAGAATATTGATTTTGTCTTGCGCTTTATTAATTACCTACTTCCCCTTTTCCAAATAAAAATGTAAACAGATTCACAGGGCGCTTCATTGGATATAAATGTAGTGAAGGAGGTTGAGTTCCATTTTCACAGTAACATTCAGGGATATTTTGCACACTAACGGCAATACCATTGATCCTAGAAGAAAACTGTACATACACATTGTAGGCAATTTTAATCTCCTTCATTTCATATCCGGTTAATACTTACGAAAAATTGATAGCTTTTAAGTTATATGGAGATAAAATAGAATAATTCCCGTTTTTCATGTGTTTCGCTTACATCACCAAATTTCATGGTGTTCTCACGGCTAAATCGTTTATCGGAGAAACAATTCTTACGGACATTAAATGTAGGTAATTTTATCTTCTTTCATTTTGTATAGGACCATTAATTACGAAAAATGGATGGCTTTTGAGTTATTTTGAAAAAAACTGACAAAAGGTGTGGTATTTACGTATTTTTTGCCCCAAAAACGTATTTCTAGACAAAACTTTTCTTGGCAAACCTGATATTCGTGTTCAGCGACCCCAAAAATATAGGAACCAAATATCAAAACTACACCAAAACTTTCTCTTATTTTCTACCATTTGACTGGACTGGACTGACGCAAATGCTGGTCTTCTTCGTCCGGAAGACCCCGCCGTCGCCTGGGAAGCTCGGTGGTTGGGGGGAGGGGGGCAGGTCGGCCGACCCACCCGAGAGCCTCTCGTCGGCATGGATACAACACCCACTTTTCGTGTGCCTCTGCACCGCGCGATATTTCCTAGAAACCCCCCACCAACAGCCAGTCCTGTTCTTCCCTTCACACTTCGCGACGTTGGCGCTATCTATCGGCGGACGGGAAACTATTCAAAGGAGGTAGCTGGAAACAAGCCTCATGAGCCCTCTATGTACCCTCTCCCTCAGAAAAAATGTCGTTCAAAATTCTATCTTCCACACCGCGCCGACAAACTTGGACACCCCTCGGCCTGGGGGAGGGCAGGGGGAGGGACGCGTTGACCAATCGTTAGCAGGTAGAACCACAGTTGTCTGTGATTGGTGCAACATCCCAAGGGGCAGAAAGAACGCTGTCTCAGGGGGAGGGGGCTAGTTCGTTTACGTACGAGACGGAAATATCGTCATATTTCCCTGCCGAAGGAGGTAGTTTGCCTGCGCGTACGCCACGACGAAAAAACTATTTCTAAGCGGGTTTTCCGTCCAGAATGATTGTCTATAGACCAGTAAATATTTATCATTTTAGCAACAATTATTCTAACTTTTAGTAATCGATTTGTAACTCCTGACAAACTGCTATTTTGAGATATTCATTTCAGGCACGATTTGCTGAGCCTTCCCGGCCGTTCTAACGCATATTTCGAATTTGTTTATAAAATTATAAATTGTTGCAAAATTGTTAATTCGCTGTTTTTGGTTCTGGGACATCAGGAGACTCTCCCCCTTTAGATTTGCAAAATTTGGAAATTGTTTATAAATTTGCAATTGTTGCAAATTTTTTATTGTCTAATCTGAATAGCGTTTAAATGTGATGCAAAATTCCGGAATCCGTTCGGTGCTATTATATCTCGTTCTCGAGATATATGTAATTGTTTATAAGAAAATAACATCTTAGTAGACCCCATTTGTTTGCGCTTAATTCATTCGCGCTAGCAGAATAGCGTGGGATGGGCATACTGAAAAAACAGTTCTCAAATGCCGCGCTTTTGCCTGCCACATACGCTTAAAATGCACTTGCTTGTAAACAAATTCTGTGGCCAATTTAATTATGCTAAATTCGTATTTTTACGGCGAGTATGAGCATAGCTTTTATTTGGTTTTTATATTCTCTTTTAAGTCCTACAATTTGCAAGTCGATATATTTATCAAATAGGAAAGAAATTGATTATAAAAAAAATATTTTTCAAGGTGCATTTCGCCCAAACAATTGTTTCTGTTTTTCTATCAAAGGGGTGTTGAGCAACCGAATAACTGTATTATTAATTTTTTTAAGTCCCCTGTTAACACCGAGAGTCAGAAACTATTTGTTCCTCTTGTTTAACCATTACCATTAAAAATAGGGAAACATATTGCTTAGCTGTTTGCTATAAACTGCACAGGATTGGATGAAGGTAGTGTTAAGGTTTTCAAATACAGAAATATTCAATTTTGTGTTTTGAAAGATCACATGAGTAGAATCACACATCACAATATTTACACAAGTATAGAAATTTCTAAATAAACGTATATAAACTTTAAGTTAATATTTTAAATTCAATTTATCATTCCTTTCTAAAACTGTTAATTTGATGATTTCATTGTATAATATTCAAATCAGAGCTTTATGTGCTAAATCTACGCATTGTTAATACATATTTTTAAACAACATTAATATATTTAATATACATTTAAAAGGGTTTTAGATTGGCGAACGTTTCAATGAAATTTCATGAATTCTTAAATGCTTGAAAATAAATACTTGTAAAATTAAATTATTGTAGCGTGTAAAAATATAACAAACTCACGTATTTGGTAAAACGAGTTGATATTACTAAAAGAAAGCAAAACAGATGTTATAACAATTCAAAGAGATTTAGCGTTTGTTTACAGTTTAGTAAATATCAATGCACTAGCATTTCCCAGTGAAAAATACATAGAACGAACTTGGTGGTCAAGTGATATGACCTTCCCAACACAGACTACATTTCAGTATCGTCAGAGTTCGAAGGTGGTTTGTTGGCCGCCATTCTACGAATCTATCAAAACCTTGAATTTTGCACGACCATCTGTACAGCGAGAACGTAGCGGTTTATTAAACGAAAACGGGCCATTCGAGGTATCTAATGTGCACTCTTTGAAAACGTTTAACCATTATAAACTATCCCTAAGAAAAATATCAAATAAACAATGTTAAAGGTCACCAGCTTAACATTGCCTTTACTATTTGAATGTTTTCAACATCCCCAAAACCAACAGAAAACCCATGTTTTCACAGGTTATTATAAAACCAATTCAATAAATATAAGCATTTATTCACGTTATTATTTTAAAACACTCAAATATCTACGATGTTATTTGATTCATGTCTTCATCGAAGATCTGAGATTAAAAAACTGATAAGCAGAGAAAATTAAAGTAATTTTGAGTGATTGATGAAGTTGAATGATCAAACGAAAAACAATGTTTATTGCTTCATATAATGCTATCGTGTTTAACAGACAGGTAATTACATGTGATACCTATATTTAAACATCCAAACTAATGAAAATTTTCAAAATTAAAATCATCAATAAAACGTTGATTCATCAGCAAGGATTATGTTATTAATACTTTTTTGAGATTCATGTGCTCCTGTGTGAATAACGTAGTAAACGTGATTCGTATGATCAGTTTCTCAGAATAATACAAAACCTGCTAAACACATACACTAAACATAATAGTTGTCAAATAGTTATTTACGACATGAGTATCATAAGATATCTTATTACAATACGAAATTGGAGAATTATCAAACAAGACTCTTTAGCCGAAATTGTTAACCAATTGAATATTGTAATATAATGTTACCATTTGAATATCATAGAAAGTAAGACGCAATTTGTCAAAATTCATGTGAACTATAATTTTCTTTAAATTTTACTCCTTATCCTGCGAAAGATGTGTGACAGTACTTATGTTAACAATTATACTGCCATGGGTTTAATTAATTAGTTTTCAGTACGCAAATTATTGTTTTTGGTTTTAAAGAAGCATGGTTATACAGAGTATCGGGGAAGGAAACGTCGAAAGTT